>JAOEHX010052513.1:0-11374 GCA_025448015.1 Bolborhynchus lineola
AAGTGGGACTTGATAATTATATTGGTTGTGTACGAGTCTCCTTCTGGCGACAACTTAGTGTTTTCACTAGTGAAAAATCTTAGCTGAAACAAGGGAGTTGCATCTTTATGGCATTTCTCACTTACTGTATGCAAATGTGCTGAAATACTTGTACAAAATACTGGGAATAGTAATTAATCAGTCAAATCATGACTGAAATACATCCCAAATATTTGATTCCACAGAAGAGAATCATATTTCTCATAGGCATCTGTGAATACTTAAAAGCTTATCCCAAAGTAGTTATCCTACTCTCAGGCTTTACCTTTTTTACTATTTTTGTGGAGAAATGATGTTTCTTGTAAATTGTATTCACTCAGTATATTTGCTTTGGCATGCAGAAAGAGAAGACAACAAGTAATGTTCTCATAAAATACCTGCTCCCCTCACCTAACAATATTTTTTTTTTCAACCTGATTTTTACTGGTACTTACTTTCCCCTCTAAATTTCAGAGAAACACAATGCACATCACTGTAGGACATTTTGCCATGCATCCTTCTAGAGAATTCAGTATTCCAAGTCCTTCATGTCCTCATCTTTTCTCTCATGGGGACAGCTTGCTCCTGTACATTTAAGATTTCCTTCTGGAAGAATGGCCAGCCTTCCTGGACTCCTTTTTCTCTTCAGGTCTGCCTCCCAAGGGACTCTGTCAACCAGTCTGCTAAACAGGCCAAAGTCTGTATTCCAGAAGTCCAATCAGGCAGTTGTACTGACCTCCTACAATAGGATTCTGTTAGATATTTTCACTTTGAAGGACTTTGTTATGGAAGCAGCACAGTGTTTTGATGAAGCTGTGCAGTGATTAGTGTCCAGGGTATGGGAAGAGGGTAAGACTGGTTGAGTATGTTTTTCTTCATTTGTGCAGGTATATGCCCAACTCTCTTGCTGTGGCTTTATATTACTTCAGGAAGGGTACAATCTCATTTATATTTTCAATGTACTGTATGGTGCATACTATGCAGCCAAGCTAATGGATATTTGAAAAGGACTTCTGGAGTTTATGATTTTTCACTCTCAGTTGCTTCATCCCTGGCCTGATATTGTATTGTTTGTAATAGGCTGCACACAATATATTACAAGAAAGGAAATAATCATAGCTGAAAGCTGAATTTGAAAAAAAACCCAGAGGCATGTGGATGTATCAGTTATAAAAGAATCCACCTTAAGACTGCATTATAGTGGTAGTAAGAATTTTCAGTTCAATATCATTAAATCAATGTAATTAGAGAGAACAAACTGGATCCATGTAACATCTTGGTGAAGACATGGCCTTGTTGTTCATTGCTAGGAAAGGAAAAAAGAAAAAAAAAAGGCCTTTTGAAAGAACTATTCACGTAACCATTGAGAAAAGTAAAAATATATAATTGGATACAAATGTTACGCCTTTTGTTATTTACCTAAAAGGTTAGTAATAATTGTTGTGGCAATCGTGTATACACTCTCAGAACCTGACATATGATTGTGCCAGTAATGTTGCTTTTATTCAGACTCAGTTGGCATCAAAATAAATATAGGAGAAAATACAGAATATTTTTTCAACTAATAATTGTGCACAGTTTCATCTCCCTCATTTTCTCCTCCTCCCTATTAAAAGCATTTTTAAACTTCTCCTTTCAAATGCAGATTCTGTCTACTATCTCAATTCTATATCCAGTCTTTTTCATGAATCCTTTGCAAAACATGGTCTATTTTTATAAATTTTCTTTTTTTTTTTCTTTTCGGACTGACAGGATTAAAAAAAAATCCTGTAGAATAGTATTTCTCAGGTGGTTTTAACCTCTGAAAACTTCACATAGGAAATGGTTGTTCTTGCCTACATGACACGAAATTTCTGCTCAGAGGAATCAGTCTCTTTGAAAATGACCTTGGATACAAATTTCTTAAAGCTTTAGACACATAAGTGTAGGTAAAAGTATTCATTTTCCAACAGGATCATGTGCAGAAGACAGGCTGTTAGAGAATATTATCTCCTGAGCAGTGTGTACATGTGTTAACATTCTGCATCTCTGCAGACAGCTGAAAAGTTTGATTGCTGTCTACGAATAAAGCTTATAGGGACCACCTTTTTTTCATAAGAAACTGGAAATATGGTGCCAGCTCTTCTCTTTTGTATTTGCCTCTCAACTGAGTTTAAGTTAAAAACAAGTTTTATTTGTTCTATAAACCTAATTTCATGGTATTATATTTTAAGCCCAGCTGTAACTCATGACCACGCAGCTTCTGTCACACTTCTCCCCTTTCCTCTTCCTCCCCTCCCCTCTCCCAGAGGGATGGGGAGGAGAATCAAAAGAATGTAACATCCACGGGTTGAGATAACAGTCCAGTAACTAAGGTAATGATAAGGGAAATAACAAGGGAAGAGAATGCAACTGCTCACCACCCATCAGCTGATACCCAGCCCGACTGGAGCAGTCATCTAACTCTTCCTGGTAACTGCCCCTAGTTTCTATAGTGGGCATGACATGCTGTGGTATGGAATACCTCTTTGGTTAGTTTGGGTCATGTGTCCTGCCTCTGCTTCCTTCCGGCTTCCCCTCCTCCCTGGCAGAGTACGGGACTCAGAAAGTCCTTGGTCAGAGTAAACATTACTGAGCAGTAACTAAAAACATCGGCGTAATCAGTGTTGTTCCCAGGCCGAAAATCAGAAACACAACACTGCACCAGCTATTAAGAAGGATTAAAAATAACTGCTACTGCTGAACCCAGCACACATGGGTCTATTTTGATACAGCCACATTACTGTAGGTAGGCTTAACATGTCATCTCTGTCTGAGCTCTTCCTGGTTACAAAACCTATTTTCATTACAGTGAAAAGAGGGCCCTCTCATGAGATACGGTGCAGCAGTACCATCAGGACAGAAGAGGTAGATGGAAACAGCTGGGCTTGACAATGCGTATCCCTCCCGTTCATACTAGATAGAGTCTACCCTGTCATAGATAAAGGATTTTTACTCAAGTGTTCCCTAACATGGGCTTAAGCCTATATAATGTTTTAGAGAGAAGACAGATAAACATGCAGAAGAGAAGAGCAAAGGAAAGAAATTAATTGCTGCTCTTTGATCCCAAGCAGTTGGTGTAAAGATGGAGGAAGTCCTTTTGGAAGAAAAGGGGATAAACAGAGCGAAAAAGAAGAGAGATGGAAAACAAAAATCATAGCAAGGGAAATTTCTACCAGATATAAAAAAAAAGTAGCATAAAGCATGGAAATGGGTTGGTCTCTGAAACTAGAAGACTTTCATAATTTTACTGGACAAATTCCTGAGCAATTTAATCTGATTTTGAAACTAGCCCTTCTTTGGACTCGAAATTCCATATTTTCGGTTCAGTTTATCCTATGATGTCATGGATATTCATCCACCTCTGAAAGATGGCATAGATGGAGTCTATCTGTAGGAGATCTGCAACAGTAGAAGCAGCACTCTGCTTCTTACTGCTTCTAAATACTATGACATACAGAACACACCACAGGCCAGTTTGCTGTAGGACTACAAGGCTTTTAATCCTTTATTATCACTGCTTGATATATCTGGAATCCCTTGTGACATGATAGAAAAATATCTGTGAATTGTGCATCTTTTCTATCAAAGTTCATGTGCATCCAGACTTCTGTACACTTTTTAAAGAGAAGGAATTTTACAGAAGTCCATTCAGCATTTCTTTAAATTTAAATTATAGGGTGACATAATACTGCTGTGTTATGCCTGTGTTTCAGGCAGCATTGAACAGGCTTGCAGCATATTTGAATATGGTTGGAAAGGCAGTTTATGGCATTCAGCACAGAATAAAACAGATTATGAATTCTGTACAAGAACAGTTGTTGAACTAGCTTGCTCCCAATACTATTTAAAAACTATTATTTAGCTGTTGGCTCCAATTTCTGCGTTTTCTGGTGGTTCTTGCTGGTTGGTTTGTTTCAGGGTTTTTCTCCCTGCACTCTTTTGAGAATGTTTCAAAAGAACTTTTGCTATAGAGGCTGGTTGGTGTTTTAGGAATGCTTCATAAGAATCATTGCATCTGCTGTTGAAAGTATTGCTGCATGTGGATACTACACATTACTGCTGAAGGGGGTATACTGAGAGTGTAAAGATGAATGATTGTCTAAATTTTGCAGTTAAAATAAAACTATAGCTTTACTTTAAGGATTGAAAAAGCTTTCCTGAGAAACTCCTAGGATTCTTAAAGCTGTGGTTTTATCTGTATTTGCATAGTTTCTATTAAATATGCAATTCCAGCAGATCTACTAAAAGCTGTCAAAATCTAGTAAAACAAAATCATCTAATTTGACTTTAACAGTGGTACACCATACATAAGTGTGGCCTGCAGTACTGTACTGGATACAGTGAGCTAGTTATATAACCCTAATTTATAGAAGTCAATGCTCTTCTTGTTCATTTGTTTGATCAAACTAAGTTAAATGGAAAGAGAAACACCCATAAAAATTAAAGTCTGAGATGCAATTTTATATTTAATGGCAACTTCTTCGAACTTTCAGATATTTTCCAGTGGAAAGGAGATTTCCCTGTCAAATGTTCATGTGGGTTTGCATTAGTACTGAAGGGTTACTTTTACCTAGAAGTGAATACTCTACTCTTCTCATAGAAAACTTAAATTTCATTACAAGGCACAGTCTGAAACCTTCAAAACCACTGGACTCATTTACAAGATATACAACCAAAGCTCATTATGAACTAATTCTTTCTGTATTATGGCACTTCTATACTTTACAAATTCGAGATCTGATGCTTTGTGAAAAATGTACTTCTAATTGATTGCAACTAGGTAGCACTTTTGTCTATAATAGTACAGGATTTTAAAAACCCGTACAAGTCAACTTATCTTTGCTTACAAAAGAAAAGATAGCCACACACCTGTTGCTGAATACCAGTCTTAGATGTTATCTATTGACTTGTTTTAGTTCCTATTAAAGCAGATCATCACCATCTTGAGATGCATATGTGCCATTAGACTACTACTACTGATGTCTAAATACCCTAGTCTGAGGTCAAGATGAAAAATCAGACTAGACACCCAAAAAATGACCATTGTTTCAAAGTGAATCCGCAATATGACATCATGATGCAGACGTTGTGCAAAGACACAGAGGGAAGATTTTGTACCTAGTAGAACCTGCCAGAAACAGAACTGAAAACAGAATAACTTAAGCAAGCTCTGCAGTCCTGTAGTAGGCTGCAATTAAAATGGAACTAAGTATTTCATCCCCACTGAAGGCTGCTTAGTGGTTGCTTTCCATAGACCACAATGATCTCATTGCTTCTCAGGATTTCAGTAGGTCTGTGTTATGCAGCCTAAGCTTTCAGGCACGTTGATATCAAGCAAAAAATCAGTGTATTTCCATTTCAGAGTTTCATGTAATTTCAGGGGTTTTTTCATAAGGTGTCCTGAAACTGACTGGGCAATCAAATTTTTGATGGCTTGACTTTTAAAGTACAGTTGATTTGCACAACAGTTTATTATATTATACATAATCCAATAAACACGATTGTATTATGCTTAATACAATAATTCTGTCATAATATGATTGCATATGGATGCAAAATGTAATAACCACAAGTGTCTTCAGGGTTCAGTAAGAGTCACAGAATGGTTGAACATGCAAGTTTTCTATTAAGTACTCGGCGCTTACAGCTATTTGTGTACTAAAGAGTTCTTAAGCATCTAAGTCTTTTTTAGCTGCTCTCTCATTCAACATATATATTTGTTACTACATGGAAAAGATTAATTGCTGTAGACAAGACACTTAATTTGTGGTTTGTTTACTTCATATGCCTAGTTCTATCAAGCTATTACCAAGTGCATATATATGTAAAATTAAATTGACACTTTAATATTAATAAAAGGAACAGATAATTGAAAAAAAAATTTTTATAATATCACAATATAAAAATGTGAGATTAATATAGTCTGTCTTTTCTCAGCTGGCTATGCAATAAAATATATTGTATCTTTACATTAAGAGCAAAATTAATTAGGTAAACCGATAGACAAAAAATATTAAAAAATATTCAGTTCTTCCATTCTTAAGTCTTCTATTTTAATCTTATACTGAACATATGGACAAAATGTATAAATATATCCAGTAAAGCTGGGAGAATTTAATCACATTTGCTTTGAGCAACACATAGAGCTAGAGATGTAAACCACTGACCAACAGTAGGAAGACACTATATGAATTTTAGAGTACCAGGATGATTTACCTGAACTGAAGTTCTGACTTCCATTTATCTTACTCTTTATTTAACTTTAAGTTGCACTATTTTTGCAAATTCATATCCAGTCAAAATCAAGCTTAAATATTGAACTGGAATTCTTCAAATGAATTAATGGTGTCCCTTAAATATGACGGAATGATTTAGCCCTGTTGCATGACAAATGAATGTAATCCCACTACTCCATCAATGTCAAAATCATCAGTATAAAATCTGATTTAAAAAGATCAGGTATTTCTAAGAATCCCTCCTTATTCCTGAATTTGCGTTAAAACTCTAAATTTTTTGCCTCAGTTGACCAGTCTAGAAAATCAGTGGTAAAGCTTACAAGCAGAAGCAGTTTTGTGGCAATTAATACATTGACTAAAATTAGAAGGTAATTTGAGCATCAATCATGACAATTTGTAAATTAACTAATGCAGTGTACTTGAGGAAGAAATTGAATATTTTTGACACTTTATTGTTCTTCCCTGTGGCCAGGTCTTGACCTGATAGAAGAGGTTTCAAATGTTTTAAAAATTATCTTCATAGCTCACTTTCTGTGCCTATAAAATAGATTGCATGGCTGGACAAGTGGACAGGTTTGATGTGTTGTCTTGGTAATGAATGATCAGAGAACAGTGACAGGACTGAAATATTTCATTTTAACCATCCTTCTCTACCCATGCCTGGAAATAAACTAAATTCTCTTGCTGAAAATTTTGCATGCAGGTATGTAAGGAGATAGAAACAACACGCAGGCTTAGTTAAAGAAATAAATATGTATTTGCCAACAATACTCAGTGGACCACTATGGTCTTCATTTCACAAAGACTGGGAAGTCCAGATGCTTTCTTTCATTTTTGCTGAGAGCTTCTACCACAACAGTATCAGTGCTACACACACTGATATCAACTTCACCATTCTAATCAACTGCATGCTCACCTTCAAAACATGAGGAAACATGTTTTGAAAACAATAAAAAAAAGTGAAGGAAAATTATAAAAACACCCATACTCTTCTGCTTTTACCAGGCTGTACACAATTCTCCTCAGGTCACTATACAGAACAAAAAGAAACCAAGATATTCCATGCTATTGAAGTCCTGTTGTTTGGTAAAATGTTGTTATTTTTTTTTTTTTTGATCGCTAAATGCCAATGCAGTAGGACCAAAACTTTTTTTTTTGGTGTGAAAAATAATCACAAAACATGGTTTAAATAAATGTATGTAAAATTCTAATAAGGAAAAGATAGTATTTACCTGTGTGGAGTAAAATATTTCCTTTTTACAGCCTCTTCAGTCCTAACATACAGCATGTGGTCTGTAACCATAGCAATCAGCTCTACTGATGGAGAACCCAACCAGGCTAAGCAAAAAAGGAACTGCAGTGAAGGAAAGATCTGATTAGCACAGTTGTGCATGCTGCTGAGAACATCAGAACACTGGCTCCTGTTGAGGGAAGCTGGTTGGACAATGAAAAATATTTAGCCAATTGTTAGGTAAAAATTAAGAAATTACTTGATTTCTTTTTTCTTTTTCTGCAGAGCTTTGGGATTTGCTAGAATTTCTTGCTGAGGTGACGCTTTTAATTTGCAAATCCATCTACATAAGAAAAAATTTATACTAATTTATTCAGAAAATAATGGAGGTTACATTATATCATGGAAAATATGCTGCTGATCATATTATTGAAAAAGGATGTTCCAATGCACTAGGAGCTAAACATATCAAAGACCCAACCACACCTTCAACAATTAGCTCAGGTATGACCCGGAAGTAACTTGAGATTGTGTCTTGCTCTGAGTCTACAAAACATTAAACGCAACTGAACAAGGACATAATAAAAATGCCACATGCTGGAGTTCTGATCAGTCCCAATTAAGTCTGGTGAAAAAAGGTGCCAGCAGTACCTAGACATTACCAATTTAGTTTTGTCTGGTCATTTGAAAAACTACTGTGTTGATTTCTGAGTCTAAAATTCCCCAGCTGACATGAGATCTTCTGGCAATTGTATCTTCCAGGTTGGAGGTTCTAGTACAGAAAAAATAAAGCCTATCCATAATCACCTTGCTGATAATTTGTGACAAGGATAAATTCTATCAAGCAGCACCAATCCTTCATTCTAGAAGGAATGAATCATCTAATAAAAAAACGCCAAACCTACTATTTACTTCACAAGTAATTAATAGTCTCATTATTTTTATAGCAATTCTGAAGAATGCTGATTTTAAGCATTGCAATAGGTACATTGCACTGCATTACATTAGATAAGAATAAATACAAAAAAATCCTAACGTAAGATTTCAGTATGAATAAATGTTAAAGGTCAGATGAAGTAATACAAGGCTATTAGGAGTTACTATCACAGACAGTGACTATAGTACATCAGCTGCCTGGCCACTATCCAGAAGTAAAGGTTTATTGAGAAGAACTGGATGACAAAGCATGCAAGACTCAACAGCATGTGGAAAAAGGACAAGACCTACTGGCAACTTCTCTTCCTTTGAGGCGTTTTAAATACTTCTTAGTGACAGATTAAAACACTACTCTTGGTTTTCACCGGGGAAGAATTTCCTCAGGGCCAGTAACTGAGCCTGGCAGAATGGGAAGCAGCACAAAGAAAGCAAGTCTCACTCTGCCAAGCCTGTAACAGAACTGACATTACACACTCAGCTGTACCATAGCACCAGAAATATTAAGATATAGTGCATCTACCACATGGAATGTATTGCAGAGCACATCCTAAATGCCAAGTTGCCTGCATCTTACTGTATGTTTGTGTGTATGCACACATACATGTCTGCGCACATACACACACACATGCCTGCACATGTGCACACGCACCCATTATATGCTCATTCTTTTGGTAAAACTACTGAGAACAGTGTAGTCTACCTTGTGACATGTGAAGCTTAGAAGGGACTCCATGGTTTCATTTATTCTTATGAGATGGTCACTGAATAGAAAAGATCATCTTTCAACGAACTTAAAAAATTATTTTGTAAGTTCACTAAAGACTTGAACATAACTGATCAATAATTAATTAAGTCCAGACAAGTTTAGTTTACAGGGTATTTTTATTAAGTTACCAAAAGAAGCTACAAGTTAACTTTAGCACTTGACTTGCTATGTACTTCCACTTTAAAATATTACCTAAGAAAAAAGTTCTACCAGTTTATTCCAAAACCTGTTGACCCTACAGTTTAAGTCTACTAAGTTGTACATTAGTTCAAATTCAGCTGCCCGTATTTTGTTTCTTTTATCTGTGGCTCATGTATCAGGAACCAACCTATGTATAGATTTCAAAATCCCAAATCTATGGGATCCACAATGTAGAAAAATTAACAAAGATAATCTACAATGAAAAGCTTGACTCACTAAAATCAATCACAAAAGAAGCAAGATGTTACATATTCTACAGCCATTGATTAAAAATCCAGTAGAGACCACAATGATTCCAGTTTGAATTTTACATGTTAGGTCACACATTTCCCCCAAATACTTCCTATTTATAGTAAAGTACAATCTCAAGACAAATACCCTGTTTCAATTGAAGCTGACGTGGAGCACACCAAAATTCCTCCTAAGTTCTTCTTATGGTTAGCTATGTTCACTAAAATCTGTATTACCATTTCTGTCTTCATTTGTTAAACTTCTTTTGCGTCTTATTTTGTCTCTGCACTTGTGCAGTAGATTAAAGAGCCTTCTATTATCTGATTTCTTCCCCTGCATAGGAAGCATTCTCTTTAGCTTTTCTTTGGTAAAATAAGCAGCCTGAGCTCCTTCATTCTTTTCGGATAGAGGCACACTGTATATTCCTTTAATCACAGTTTTTATCTGAGCCCTCTTCAGCTTATTGAGATCTTTCTTGAATTATGATTAGAACTGTGGGTAAAGGATCCTTTTGTCGTCTGAAATTCCCCACACCTTTCTCTTTCTGCTTAGACTATTAGCTGACTAGAGGTGAATTTAAAAATACCTCCATTGCCCTCTTCTCTTGTGTTAGGCAGATTTCCTGTATATCATAATTATTTCAGTCAACTTTGATTTTAAACCTAAGAAGTATACAAAATTCCCCTTATAAAAGCATAGAATATAGATTTCAGGTTTCTAGTCATACTATGTATTCTTCCATTTATGTGCACATGAGCACATTTGACAATGAGGTTGCTCTGACTTCCAGAGCTGCTCTTCCTAATAAGCCTACTTGAAAACCCTGAGGATTTGGACCCACTCATCTGTTAAGCAACAGGACTCATCCAGACTTCATGGAATGTGGGATGTAAGTTTGCACATGCAAGCAAGCACATGTTTCTATGTATGCGAAGTCATAATGACATATGCAAGTTGCCAGTTTAGTGTAGAGAAAAAAAAAAAAATTCAGATTTTAACCATGGAAGTAAATTCCCATAAGGATGAACTAAATCCCAACACAGGAGTGACATGGACTTGCTTGAGCAAGTCCGGAGGAAGGACGCAAAAGTGATTCGAGGGCTGGAGCACCTCTGCTATGGAGACAGGCTGACAGAACTGATCTTGTTTAGCCTGGAGAAGAGAAGGCTCTGGGGAGACCTCAGAACAGCCCTTCAATACCTGAAGGGGACCTACAAGAAATCTGGAGAGGGAATTTTTACAAGGTCATGTAGTGACAGGACAAGGGGAATGGCTTTAAACTGACAAAAGAGAGATTTGGACTTTAGGGAAAAAATTCTCAGCTATTAGGGTGATGAGACCCTGGTGCAAGTTGCCTGCAAATTTATGGCTGCCTCACCCTTGGCAGTGCTGAAGGCCAGGCTGCCTGGGGCTTTGAGCAGCTTGGTCTAGTGGAAGGTTCCCCTGCCCATGGCAGGGAGTTTGGAACCAGATGATCTTTAAGTTCTCTTCCAACCCAGACCATTCTAGGATCCTATTATTCTGATTATACGACTCTGTGATTCTATGACTCTATGAAATATATGCTAAATAGCAGGTTCAGTCGTTCTTGTCAATGAAAGCCATCGATTTAGTCAAAGGCTTCTAAAATTCCTTTTTATTCTTCCAAATATATTCTGCTCCAAAGAATGACTGCATTGACAAGTACACATACTTCATAATTATGGGATGTAGTTTTATCAATGTACAGAATGT
>JAOEHX010052514.1:6010-28152 GCA_025448015.1 Bolborhynchus lineola
CCATGAGCAACTGATGTGTTTTGCTATTTTATAGCAATCTGAATGCATACAGATCAGGTTTAGACCTTAATACCAGAAATTCCTTTTGAGAAATTACATGGTAAACATCAAAAAATTAACAGCATATTTAAATACTGATGATGTCCCAACCATTATATTTCAGCAACACATACGTCCTACATTAACATTACATTCATTTTAACTACAATTTGCACTTGAAAGAATTTTGCTCAAATTGTGTAATTTCACCTAATTTGTATCAATTATTTGAGATAAAAGGAAAGCCAAAGGTTTTGTTTAAATAATTCATTATTTAAAGGAAGAAAGTATGCTTAAATTATGTTAGCTTTATGTCAGCAAACAACAAGCCATTCTGAAAGTAGTAGAAAAATATTGTCCATCTACAGGATAGATAAAACATCTGTCACGGGATACAGGAAAGCAAGAAGAATGATTCAAAAGGATGCAGTATTCTAGATAAAAATTTTGTACATGTGTACAGTGTTGCTGTACAAAAATGTGTAGTGTATTTCAGAATAGTGGTGAAACTGGTTCAGCTAAAGGAGAACCAGTGTAACTGCAAAGTATGCATTACAGAATTAGGAAAGTAAAATTCAAAACCAACAATACTTGCTCAATTTCTGATCTGTGTACGACCTTCAATTTTAATCTCAAATACTCTCTCTTGCCTTGCTCACCCCTCTTACGTAGAAGCCAGCAGAATTGCACAATGAGCAGATGATAGGTCTAGAACAATTAATCTGTCTCAATCAATTCATGAAATCAAAACCTGCAAGTATTGAAGTCAAACGATACAGACTTAAACGGTATAAAACGTAAGGGACTAGCTTTTACCCTAATTTTCTAGTACCCGAAGTTTTGCAAGTTTTAACCACAGTATATGACATCAATAACATCAAAGGCTGGATTTATGCATACAAGATTTATAAAAAAGAAAGCTATCACTTAACAGACTTTTCAATGGAAACACAACTGAACTTC
This sequence comes from Bolborhynchus lineola, assembly GCA_025448015.1. Taxonomy (NCBI): domain Eukaryota; kingdom Metazoa; phylum Chordata; class Aves; order Psittaciformes; family Psittacidae; genus Bolborhynchus; species Bolborhynchus lineola. The sequence goes on from JAOEHX010052514.1 coordinate 7,013, forward strand.
TGGAAGATTACTTCCTTTTATCATCATCTGGGACACAGCTTTGCAATGAAATTGTAAATATCAAATTCATGTAGATTTTACAATAGTCATTAATGAGGAAGTGCAGTTAGCATTACAGCACTATTACAGATACATGCTGCTGTAACTTCATACCACCTAGCAGTAAGCACTTTAAGAGAAGCTGTGGCTGCCCCATTCCTGGCAGGGCTCAAGGCCAGGTTGGACAGGGCTTGGAGCAACCTGTGCTAGTGGAAGGTGCCCCTGCCTGTGGCAGCAGGAGTTGGACTAGGTGATCTTTAAAAGCCTTTTCCAATCCAGACCATTCTACAATTCTCTGATAAATAAAAATGCTACTCATATGCACAAAATACCTCTCACTGACTTCAACATTGTTTGGGGTTTTTTTAATCCTAAAAACATATGGTTAAAAGACAGTTTGAAGACTATCAAGAGACCATCCACCCTCCTGAAGACATTACTATGTCTTCTGATTTCTGTCCTATATTTGCCTACCCCACTTTTAAAGGCTTTCATTCACAGGATTTTCAGAATCTCTGACATTCTATTCCAGAACTACACTACCTAAATCATTATCATCCACTATTTTTCATTGTATCACCTGAATGTTCTTTGTTGCCACACAGGTGCCTCACTTGTCCTTTCTACAAGAGATAGAACAAGCACATTATTCCATTCCCTAACTTCAAGGCTGTTACCTCATCTCTCCATGTCCTTCTTTCACACTATACAGCTATAGACAGCCATACTTTCCAGTTGCTGTCCTCTGAATATTTCCAAATGTTTGCATGCACTGTTTGAATCAGAGTGTCAAAACTGGCATGATGCTCAAGTTAAAGCCATATTCAGTAAAGCATGAAGTTTACATGTCTTAGAGTTACTACTTCTTTTGAAGCAAGTCAGTAATATATTCTTTTTTTTAAATTTTAACTAGGTAGCTGGTGGCTAACATTCAGCTTGGGAACCTTCCTAACCCACCGACCAGCTTTGGAAAAATGCAGCACTATCAGGTGTTTTTTCCTCATGCTATTGCTGTGAAGATGATTATTTCTACTAGGAAAAAGCTTGCATTCACCAGCATGGATATTCTCTCCAATTTTTAAAGATTATATGGAAGTTTAATACTGCCTGCAACACACTTGTGACACAGCTTCTAGTATCTGCAAATTTAATATATGTAGTCTTTATCTGCATAAGTTAAGTCATTAATCAAAACATCGATGAATTCTAAAACTAGGCCAAATCTTTGACTTAATGCAGTTAACTACAGTCAACACATAGTTAATACCTCATTTTACAGATAACTAACACTTAAGTATGTTTTTCTGACCAGTTTTGCACCTATTATACAGCTATGTAACATGACAAGGATTCCTTGCCTTACCTATTAAATATCACGTGATAGATTTTTTAAAGCCTTTATAATTCCAAAGGGAACAAGAATCAGATGCTTTCCTCTCCATTCAAAAGGACTTTTACCCTACCTCGGAAGAAAAGCGTATTCTTTCATGTTATTTGGTTCATGAAAAGACGTCTATGCTTTTAATCTCTTTTTTTCACAAGGGCTTGCAAACACCTTAAATTTTGTTGAAAGATGTTTTTGCAAATTAATTCATCCTCCAGCTCCTCTTTTCCTCCCTTTCTACCAAAATGATTTACGTTCACTGTTTTCTATGAGCTTCCTGTATACTGGATGCTCTAACCAGAGGTGAAACTTGGACATTTCATGCACGGTTGATTTAGTCGCTAACAACACTAACAATCTGGACTTGCTATCTATGTGAATGGGCAGGAGGACAAGTTCAGGATTATTACTAATGGACACTGTTACTGTATGAAGTCAAAATGTTATGAGTCTGATACTTGCATGGGGGTCACAAATACACCATTATGATATTTTTGTAACATGCTCCCACTGTTCTGGAAATATTATTCATTAATTTTGTGAAAGCATAAATTATTATGGTAGGTAAGAAGTAGCACAGTAGAATCAGTATAATATAACAGCATAAACCCATAAGAAATGGATGACTAGTTTTAATTATGCTGAAAATGAAATACATGAGATATTTCATACTTTCACAATGTATTTTATCAAATATTGAAATAGGTATTAAATATAACATTAAAATAACAGACTGTATTCACAATATGTTTGTACTCTGATTAGCAGTAATGCACCCAGACAAAAATTAAGAGAGAAATCCAGCGTCCATTTCACTCACTTTTCCTGCCTAAATGGACACATACCTAAATCAATTGCCTAGGAACAATCAGGATTATTGCAGAAAGAAGCAGAACAGTCATGAGAATAAGCTTTCCCAATTAATAGCAACAGCATCTTGAACGAAAAGCATATGAAGAACACTTATACAACTGATCCCATTCTACAGATGGGAAATGGATGGCCCAGGTAGCAAAGCAATTTGCAAAGGGGCACCTGTAACACCAGTAAGGAAATGACTGTCTTCCAAACCCAAACTTCTCCCACATGGGACTTGCTATTCCCTGCCTGCCTCTCCCAGTAGTATTTCTGACTATGGCTGCACAAATATAAAAGACTGAGAAACTACAGCTATTTAGATATGATAAATCTAATTAACTGGGATTTTCAAAATGTATGTGGAACACAGAAAACCAAAAAAACATTAAGCTACAGTCCTCACTGTGCTTTAATTTTTGCTAATTGTATGTGGATCAACTGATTGTTAAAGGATAGAGTAATTTACTGATACTACAATTTAAATGCCATGGTGTGCTCAATCCAATAAATTCCAAGCAAAATATCAAACAGTATTCTCTTTCCCAGGAATTAATTGTGTATAAATTGAACAGCATGGGTAAAAATAATGGTCTGTTCAAATATTCATATTCCCCATAGTACTTTAGCTACTATACAACTGTCCTAAAATAAAATTACACTAATCTTAATTAAATTTTGCATTTCAAAGCAGTTTTTCCACACATAGGATGTTTTTATGTGACTTCTGTCAATACTTGAAAAGGAAAGTCAAAGGTTATATGTTAATTATTAATTAACCCTTGAAAATGAATGTGATGAGCTTAGTTTGTATCAGGTCACACTAACTCTCAGTTATTGTTTGTGAACTGCTGGAGCAATACAAACTACAGCTCAAGGAAGGATAAACATTGCATTATTATATCCTTGAGAAAGAATAACTAATCTACCTTTTTGTAGACATGCTTTCTTCTAAAGGTTTTGGAGGATTTTTTTTCAGCCCAAGGTTCCATTATTCCTCTGCATTTGCAGGTTCCTCAATAAATAAAATCATACATATGCAATTTTTTGTCACCATGAACCTAGTATTATTTCCTAACCCAAGGAAGGGGGAGAAACCTAAAAGGTTGATGAACTGCACAGCCATCATTTGCTCGAAGGTATGACACCGGGGATCGTTTGCATGTACAAATATCTACCAAAAGTGGAGACATTCCACACAGAATTTGTTGACAGCAACAATACTGACATTCACAGCACTGAACACATTCATCTGGGAGAGACCAATTAAATTAGTGAAGCTAACCAATTTCCAGTTGCATTGATATTTGTGTTTGCTTTGCATTGAAAATTATTAAAGCTCTGACCTTAGCAGGGAAACATCCACATATAAGAAACTCAGTGTCCTCAAATTATGTTTTTTTTTTTAAGAAATAAAGAATAATTGCATATATTATCAATATTAACTGTAAGAGAGGAAAAATGCCAATGTGGTTATTTTATAAGGTAAGTACTTCACCAAGCTGGGCAAAGTGAAATGCAAACACTTTGGAATTGATTCAGGCATGATAGTAATCCTTTACTGCTACTCAACTGCACACATACAGGAATGCACCTAAAAATCAACTCTGAAAAAAATTCCTATTTATTTATCTGCAAGGAGAAGTCAGATGTTTGTGGAGGCAGATATATTTGCAAAAGACCATCAATAATATTGACATCAGCTGTCAAGAGCCCAGTAGCAAATGTTCCATATATCAAAAGCGTTCACAATTATTGTTACCATGTTTCATACAATTTTTAGAAGACATGATTATCATTTGACTGTAAATAAACAGAACTTTAGGTAGAAAGTAGGAGCAGAACAAGAGAGGGGACCTATATTGGACTTGGACTATATAGTCTTGGATTTTGAGTTGCTTCGCTGCTCTTTGGAGGAAGGACAATTCTGACTTTGTTTCCTTCATACCACTCCCGTTGCAGGTGACTCGCCTGGGCCAAAGTTGTCTACCCAGTACTACTAAAATTGCTCCCAGTTCTGAGAAAAGCAAAGGAGGAACTAGAGAGGAGTATTGGCATTTCCCTCAAAAAGCTTTTACTGTAAACCCTCAAACCTTTTCACTCCCTCTTCACAGCGGAGTTCTTCCATGTTTCTAAGCATTTTTGCTGTTTGCACCTAAATCCACTCGTTTCTTTCTTACAGGGCTTTGCAGAATGAAAGATTTGTTTTGTGTTTTAACAAGGGACAAAAAATTGACACTATACTGCAAACACAGAGGAAATACAAATGTAAAGAAAAGTCTTACCACTTTGGGCCAATATTCAACACCTGCTCTTCTGTTTTTGTTAAGAGACAAAAATGAATCATCTATTTTGGTGCTACCCTCTTCATTTACAAAGAACGTATTCAGCATCCTCATTCCTTTAACACTGTGGAAACAATCCAAGTGACTCTCCAAATTCAAAAGAAGTTATCTGGCCTTGTCCCAAGGCCCCAGTAAGGACTACCCTTCTCACTGTCTGCTGCTTTTTGCTGACAGGTAATTTGCTAATAATTCTCCTAATGCTGTTATGTTTACAACTAGTCCCATGGAAACCTTTCAGACCATACAGCTCAAAGGCTCCTTAGGCTCTGCCAAGTTGCCAGTTGTCTCACACAGTCTTTTTCATTTTGTCCAGTTCTCTCTTTCTTTTAAATAGCCTTAATTTTACCCTTCTGTTAGCTTGAAAGCTTAACCTAGTACACTTGCAAGATTTAACCAGGCCTCTGACAGGCAGCAGTAATTAATAAGTCCATTGTAACATTACCATTATCTCCAGCAGTATTTTATACTAACATTTAGAAATCTCTTCGATAATAAATGCTACCAAGCAGAATACCACAACTATTAATTTTAAAGTACTGTCATCAGCACTAATAACTACATCCAACCTTCCTTCTATGCATACACTCAGGAATCACATACAACAACACTAATTTGTTGTGATTATTGCCTTTTGGGATTCTTCAGGTTAACTACACTATGCAAATATAAGAAACAGGTTATTATGTTAAGAAAAGCAAATAGTTTCTTCTCCTGGTCATATGCAGATATAACCAAAACACCTACTTACTTTATGTTTTCCCTCATTTATTTATTTTTAAATAAAGAGAAATAGTCCATAATTTTCTCTGCATAACTTATTGTCATCTGTTATCTTTTTTACCATCTGAATTTTTGTGGAATGAAGAAATAGATCTCTTAGTGAGCTTCTATAAATGCCTCCTTTGGACACCATGATTTTAAGATGAAACTGATAAACTCTTGAAAGGGAAGGTCTGCAAAAGAAACCAGATCACTACTTCTTGTGTTTCAACATACTTATCCCATGCTTCAGGGTTTACACTGTTTTCAAAGGCATGTTTTCACTTGACGGATAATTTGGCTTCTGTTTTTCCTCTAACTCCCCACTGATTTTATTAGTATAGTTTATTTCCTCCAGTCTACATACTACATACCGCTTTAACACTATTCCCAGAGATACCTGCCTCCATAGGCCATGACATTTCCCTAAAGGGCACAGAGGTATAGAAGTGTGTGGGGCCTAAATAAAACTTGGACCAACTCTAGGCAGACATGGTCAAGATGAATTCCTACTGAAGATGGCAATTCAATAAGCTGAGCTGATACAAGACAGCTAAGATTACTTCCTGAGATAAGGGCCTTTGGCTGGAGCTACATAGCCTTCAATAACTAAGATAGGTTCTTCAATCTCATGCTCCTACTCTCATTAAGAATCGTTCATGGAAGCCTCTTAACACTATATGATGTTTTGAGATATCTGCCTTAGATCAACTTTGTTTAACTTGCCACCCCCCAAATAAATCCTTCCAATACAATATTGAGTCTGGCACTGATAAGATTTAACACTTCTCTTTACAGGGAATAAGCATGATGTGAGCAGCGCTAATATAGTAATCAGACATTTATTTTTACAAAGTGACAGTATTATAAGTAAAGCCTGAATTTTATAAAATTAAAGCAAAGATTAACTCTCAATATAGGAGCATTGACTCACTGTGTTATTTATATCCTTAACAAGTTGTCATTCCACCAGTATTCAAAATGAACACTGAAAATTGGGTGGGATGAGCTGTCATTTGCAAGTGTCTCTTACACTGAACTGCAGAGGGAGTCCTGACACAAGATCTAGTGCCAACTAACTAACGTATCACTTGAAAGGTTCATTCAAAGAGGAGCCTAAATTTCAGGTTGGAGAGAATTCAGAAAATGTCAGCCTGAAATAAATGCCCCAGTTATCCTCAATCAAACTAAATCCACAGTTGAAATAAGCAGTCATAACTCAACTGATTTCAGAAGAGCTTGAGCAATGTAACAAGTTGAAATTCTGGTCCTATGAATAGCTCCTTTGACTTCAGTAGGATTACTCACACAGTCTACAAGTAAGTACATATAGACGTGCAAGATATTTGCTAAGCAACAGACAAGAAGTTACCAAAAAAGAGAAGTGACCTGTTAGGTTAACAACTTTTAAACATAAAGCATATAAACCTCTAAACACCTACACATATGAATAATATTATGCTTCAGGGTACTTTAATGTATTAATATTTCTTGGTTTCCTTAAATCTACTATTGGTGGTTTCCTTGTCCACACTAAAACACATAGATGAACTGAAGTATTCCTTTTGCTCCTTCAAAAGGGAGTTGTTCAAGAATGCATCATATTCTATGCATATTAATATTGCTAAACTAAACATGTTGCATTCCATAAACAATATTACGTTCACCAAAAGCCATTATTGCCTTTTCTAAAAGGAATACATTAAAAACGCAAGTGTCATCACAATATAAAGGAAAAAAGCTTGAGCTGAAATACACATATTATGTACATTCATTAGTACTACCAACATAACTGAACTTTCTTGTTCTGATTAGGGTTACCATAGAAATGAGCCTAAAGGTATTACATGACTTGTTGCTGCTATTAAGAAGTCTATTTCAGTTTCATTTGCATGTTTTTAAGAATCTTTGAATATTCAAGAGAATGAAACTACCTTGATATTAAAATTAAGGCTAGAAAAATGGGTTTTTTTTAAACAAACATAATTTTATTAAATAAAATGAAGCAGTAACTTGTGAGGCACATACACACTGCATAAAGCAAGCATTCTCTAACTCCATGCTTTTATGCCTGTATACGCTATTCTGTCAGACAGGCAAATGATGCACAGCTGACTGTACAATGAAATGCTATATATAAATATGAAAATTCCTACAAAGGAATTATATTACCCTTTAACGTTAGGCAAGCACTTTACACATATAATACCATGCTTTCAAACATCATTACATAAATGTGCAATCGTGCATTACTTCCTCATTGCTCAGAAGACTTCTAGTGTATTACAAGAGGAAACAAGTCTCTGTGTCAGCTTTTTCAGTTATGCAAGCTTTCTGGTGTGTGATCATAATAACAGGTGAAAAAGGAGATTTTCTTAAGAAAAGATGTAAGGCTGCATTTTAACTAATTGACCGATACAATATACACAAATGAGTATTTCAGACGAGATATAAGGAAGAAGGCTTCTATAATCATGGTGGTGACACACTGTCACAGATTGCCCAGAAAAACTGTGGCTGCCTCATCCCTAAAAACATTCAAGGCCAGGTTGGATGGGGCTTTGAGCAACCTGGTCTTGTTGAAGATATCCCTGCTCATTGCAGGGGTGCTTGGACTAGATGAGCTTCAAAGGTCCCTTCTAACCCAAACCATTCTATGATTTTATATAACAACACTCAATGTTTTCAGACAGATGTATTTTGTGTGTGTCTGGGAGGATAGGGGAGAAGTATGACTGTAGGTACATCAATGACTGCACGCTTTCAGATTAAAGGTAACAACTCTTTAAAACAGCTGGCTGAATAAATAGTACAAAGTGTATCTAACTGAGCAGCAACTGCTTTATCTTATGAAGGACAAATACTTTGCTAAAACACCTTAAGTAGAAGCTGTGTGGTTTATAATCCCATCTGTATGAGTTTGCTAGTGACCTCAGTGTAATCTTGTCAGCAAAAAGAAGAGTTCAACACACTATTAATAAGAAATCATTTGGATGCAAATTTTCTCTGCAGTATAGTGCCTTTCAATCAGAAGAAGTTCATGAGGCAAAAGCTTCGAGGCACCATGAAACTGGCAGGCAACCTATCAAGCTTTTCAGTAAAATGATCTATGAACAGATTCTCTTATACCATTTGCAACAGAAGATTGAATAAATACTTTAGATATGAAACATGCAGAGACAACAAATAATATTCTCTTCAATTTTCTTATTTAGTAAATCTGGGTGATATATCTTTTTCTGTGTAAAGAAGGAAAACGGAATCAGATTGAAAGTTCATGGAAGGGCTCTTGGGTGAATTCTGGGTATAAAATGCAAGAAGCCTAACAAATCTTTTGGGAGAGAATGACAGCTCTCAGTTTTTCATCCAGAGAACTAACAAGTGAAATTTCACCAACACAGGTCTTGGTAGAAAGATTTGTTGAGTCTCTGAAGAAAAAAGAAGGATAAGAGATTAAAACCTAGAGTACATATCTGATCTTTTAATGTAGTATAAGACTCTTCTATAAAAATGCTTTGCTGCTCCAAAACTTTGCAATACTTAGGAACTCCCTTATTTGACAAACAAATATATTTTGCCCTTATTCTACTCCTACATGAATTTCCATGCTTACCTGCAAATGTTATCCTGTTCTCTAAGTAGGAATCTGAGGTTTAGTACCCACAAGAATGATGTAAATTCCTTCTGGTTTGTTTCTTAAGAAAGACAGTGTCATAAGAATACAGCTTTGGAAATCATCTCATGATATTCTGTATTATTCCTGTCAAGGATCAAAATCTCTTACATGAGCAATATTTCACATTGTTACTTCAGCCTTTTTTAAGGGCTTTTTTAAAGTGTCACTAATCCATGTGAGGGATGGGGGGTGGAAGGTGCAAGGGACACTAAGCAGGAGGTTGTTCATGTTTTCCTGCTCAAAGTTGCATTGATCTTTCTGAAACTATGAAATAAAGGAATGATACTTCCCATTTTCTTTCAATGCAGAAGGTGAATAACTTTGATGGTATAAGGTGTGAGAGAGTCTATCTGCTGTCTCTTGCTCTTTCAGAAGGCAGGAAAAAAGAGAAGCTCAGCCAGGAGTTAAAAGTATAAATATAGATGTTCAAAAAGCCTTAGATAAAGTGTATCTTAAGAGGCTGCAACGTAAGCAGGAAAAAGTTGAGAACCAAAATTCTGTTATGAGTAAAAAAGAATAAAATACCAGAACTCAAGCACATGGCTTAGGGAAAAATGATTTCAACCAATTAAATCGAAAGACCAATCAATATGGGAAAAGGAAAGTTAAATCCAGTGTTGACAAACATCACTTAGTCTTTTGGAAGACACTATTTATTGACTATTTTCATATACACACACACATACACATATATATACAGAAAAATATATAATTAAACCTAGTTTCTTACATGTACGTATAATAGAGCCTAAAATCAAATGAACTGCTCAGTGAGATTTGGTCAGTGCTCTGAGCAGTGGAAAGCAAACATAATGAGCAATGAATTAGGAAAGAAACTAGAGAGCGAATTTCTGAATTCATGGGAAAATTGAGACATTCCCACTACACATGGCAAACGACTTGCTCTTGCTTTGTGTTGGGCTGGGGCCATGTTACATTCAAGTCGGAATCAATAATGATCCAATTTAGCCAAGCATTAAAGTCAGAAGGCAAAAAAAGGACAAAGTTCTGAATTTTCAGCTACACATAGAAGTCTATGAAAACTTCAAAAAATGATTTGCTTACCTCAACAGCCTGATAAAATTCATTACTAAAAAATCACAAGAACTGGATAGTAAAGTTTCACTTCCTTTAGGGGAAAACAGATTGGGACAAACAATAAATGGATGCACAGCTATTAACAGCATGCGTTCTCATATTTGTTTGTGGTTTTGTTGTATTTCACTTCTTACTGCAGTTTGTGGCCATATTGGAGGTAACATCTGCAGAGTCAAACATTCCTGTCTTTCAAGAATGAGAAAGAGATGGAAAGCTTATCTGCTAAATGGGTGGGCTTTAAAAGTAGGTACTAAATAATTGTTTTCAACAATAGATTGACTTCTATTAGTATGGGTTTTATACTACTTACTTGTAACACTTCATTCCGAAACCTTATAAAATATGCTGCCTATAAAAACAAATTCTCTGATCTACAGTAAAATATTATGGAGAACATTATGGAAAATTTGTGTTTGACATGAACTGCTGCTGATGCACCATAGCAGACTGAAAATAAAGGAGACTTGCTTCAACATTTACATTTCATAATGCTGCCACAATCTAGGTACTGGTTTACACCTCATTTAAAATAGGAAGAAATACATTGTCACGTACTTTTGGAATTAAACAACATTTCTGAATGAGAGACAGCTAAATTTCTCTTGTTCAAGAAAAGCCAAACATCAGAATTGAAGCATGGACCTCAGAAATTTAATCCACTTGTCATGTATTTCTTTCTGGTTTACTCTTTGGAAGAAGCTGATTTGTATTTATGTTCTATTTATCAGTGAGTTTATATGAGCTCCCATTCAGTCTTAGATATGTCATTAGGAAAATAAAACCTGGAAAACTTAAAAAACTCTTTATATGAGAATGCGTTCTTCATAGGATGATGCCTACAGACGACATTAAAAATACTCTATTTCAAACATGTAGGAAGGTAAGAATAGAAAACAGACTAGACCCCCTAGATCCATTAAACTCATGCTCATATTTGTTCTTAAACATGTCAATAAAACATCCTTATTAACATGATAAATTAAATCAAAGAAACGCTACGTTCTGACACAACAGTTTTGCAGAGAACTATTAGTAAGTATTGAGACAAACTCAAATGAAATATTAGTAAGTTGAATAGAATACTGCAGTTTAAAGTAACTTTCATCTGTATTTTGCAAGTAATAACAAATACATGAGCACTTGCCCTTAGAGACAGAATATGCTTAACAATATTCATCTGAATAAAAAAATACCTAAATGAAATAACTACCATAATATGTATTTTACTTTGCAGCACCAGTTAAGAGCTAAACCTGGGCATTAATACACTATAATTTCAGTGAGGGAAAGTTGTAAGTGCTAGTTACCTGGCACTTTTAAAGCATATCTACATTCACTGTAGACTACACTAAAAGTTATTTAAACATTCATAGTGTCAGTATCCTAAGAAAAATTAACTAACTAAAGAAAGACTTGGATTTTTTTAAAATCTAGATTACAATACCATTAAGTAAGTATTATTTCCAAAATTAACAAGATTAGAAACTTTGAAGGGAAAAAAAAAGAAATCAGTCTAAAATTATACATCGTGGAGAACCAAATTACATATGATAACTATTAGTACACATCATCTGAATCGTTCTATATATGTGTAGCAGTAAATATAACCTAAGTTTATCTCATTTAAGTTTAATCATTTGTTAACAAATAAGAACAAATATTTGGGCCAACAAAAGAATAAGGTGACCTTATGTATGAATATTAATTGTAGAGCTTCAATTGTGCCATGGTTTTAATGACAGAACTATTGATATCAATGGAGATGGAATTTTGCTTAGAATAAAAACATATTACAAAGAAAAGAGAATAAAAAAGAAATTACAAGCTCCTTGCAGAGAGGGTTGCCTACTACTCTATGTTCCAATGATTGTTGATAACAACACAGCTTCAGTCACAGCACGAAATGGCTTCCTAGAAAGTTTGAGACACTGTAGTATGATCCTCTGTGTTCATTCAACTTCCTAATGTTTTTGCACTATTATTTTGAGACTATTAAGAGTATTGGGATGCATTAAACAGTATAACCAGCCTGTGAAAAGATGTGATTATCTCTGTATTTAGCATTGGTGCAGCTGCACCTGACTATTTTGTGTACCTCTGTGCCCCACAACTTAAGGAGGTGAAGGTCCCTGAATGTGTTCAGAGGAGGGCAACAAAGCTGTTGAAAGGGCCAGAAGGCAGGACAGCCTCCTAGGAGGAGAACCTGAGGACTTTGGACTTGTCTGGTTTGGAGAAAAGAAGGCTGAGAGGTGACCCCATTGTTCCCTACAGCTTCCTGAGGAGGAAACGTGACAAGGGAGACACTGATCTCCTCTCCCAGGTATTCCCTGATAGGATGCATAGGAATGGTTCAAACCTACACCAGGGAAGGTTTAGACTGGACACTGGACATGAGGAAGCGTATCTTTACTGACAGGGTGGTCAAATACTGGAACAGGCTTCCCAGAGTTAGTTGGTGCCCCAAGTCTGTCAGTGTTGCAGGGTCATTTAGACAATGCCCTTAATAACATGTTTCAACTTTTGCTCAACCCTGAAGTAGTCAAGTTAGATGACTGCTGTAGGTCTCTTCCAACCGGAATACTCTATTCCATTTGATTATTCCACCATAATGAAAATTTAGCTTTCTGCAACCTCATGCTGCAATTTTATAATTTTTGACAGCAGGAAGAAACAAAGTTTTCTTCTTCAGTCCAGTGCAGAAAAAAAGCTTAGAGGGATATTTAAATTATGTATACCGGAAAAAGCGGAAGTGTGGTTGTCCACCAAAGGTCTCTATTTATCCTGTAAGATAAAGTTATTACAATAAACTTAAAGTTATTGATACCTCTCTCCGTCGAGAAGCCCAACAGGTTTGTTTGATTTTCCAAACGACAGCGGCTACCAGCAGTAAGGATAAGAAACAACTGCAATTACAAAAGAAAAACATAATTGTAACATAATGGTCTGAAAAAGCTTATATTTTTAGGGTATCAAAGGTAATTAAAACACATTTAAGTGGGTGGAAAACCCCACAAATATAGAGGAAAACTAAACTCTACCAGATAATAAACAACAGTCAACCATCCAAGTTCAAAGTCAAAAGAGAATGCACATCTCTGATGCTGTGGTTGTCTCCATAAAATGCTGTTACTGTCTCCATTAGCACAGGATAAGCTCCATTTACAACCATCTACATACTCACAACAGTCTTAGCAAATATGCACTGCATGTTCTACATTTAGAAGATGGAAAAAGAGGGTGAAGGACAGCAAAAATTTGTATCAATTTATACTTCTCTTAGTTTGTGAATTCTGAATAATTTCCTGGGACATGGGAATGATGACTATGTACAAGTACAATTAGTTTGAGGAACCAGGTTCACACATGACAATAGGCCTGTTTTATCAAATTGATTATTTCTATAGCAAATTCCCCAGGGAAAACATCCCAAAGAATGTTTCCACATTACAGTCCCAAAGACACAACAGAAGAAGAAAAAAACAATCAAAATTATTAAACTTCTGCAGTTCACAATCAAATATAATATTTTTGTATTTGAAGCATTCAGCTCATTAAGGATTTGAACTCTCAACCTCTTTTGGTGAATTTCTGGATGCTGACACCTAATTTAAAGCAGTTAGAAGAACTCTTAATTTTTAGACTTTGTTTTATAAAAGTATCTGTTTTCTAGTTGTGCGAAAAACTTGTCAGTCACGGTAGCACATCTGCTGTACACAGTGTTCTCAATTAATACTGCACTGCAACTATTGAATTATACTACTCATCTATGATTTTTTTGCCAAAAAGCCTCAAAATTATATTCTTTGACTAACATGGGAAATAGCACAAATTCCCTGAAGTAGTATAATTCAGAGAAATATTCTGCATAAATGCAAAATATAATCATTATCCGTGCAGTAACACTAATGTCTCCTTTGAAAGTTAACTACAAGCTGACCATGAATTTTTATTTGGTGCCTAGGTAAAAGCAGAACACAAAAAACATACTGACCACCAGAATAAGTCCAGTTTCACAGCAACACCTTTTAAGATTTTTAAACTAATAGCTCCCTAAAAAGACTATTTCCCAGAAATGTTTTCCCTACCATATAGTGTACTATCTACATAGTAACTGCAACAGATGCTTAGGGGCAGCATCACAGTACTGACATGTTGCTATAAATGAGCACACTGTGCATGAAGTAAGGCTAAGCCATTTCACTTACTGTTCTCCTCTACAGTCCTTCCAAAAAAACTGAATTAGGAAAGTATCTGCAACTCTGCTTAAAACAATAAACTCAAAGCTCCTGAAATTTGGAAAAGATTGATACATTCCAAAGAGCTGCAAACAAGAAACTAAGAGATCCTTGCACTGTGTGACTGCTTCATTACGACCAGGAACTGAATCTCTTCCCTTAAAAAATACTGTCCTTCACCGTTATTAATTTCTTGAACAATTCTCTTAAGTTAGTAGAAGAAAAAACTTCAGGGTTCTGGTTGAAAAACTTCAGACAAATTGTTTCTGTGCTCTGTATGTCAATGGACCTGGGTCACACACTGAACTCTCCTGTCATCAATCAAAACATCATTTGGTTTACATGTGAAGTCAAATTCAGAAATGAATATTTCAAACACACACGCATATAAAATAATAGAAATCACTGGAAATTACAGCACTGAGAATGTGAAATATTTGCTTAACAATTCTGCATTATCTTTTCTTGGCTAGTAAATATGAAATAATTGACTTTCTGTTTTGGGTTTGTTTTTTTAATATAAATAATCAGAAGGAAAAAAAATCAAAATTCATGTTAATAAAAAGAAAGACACAGAAAATAGATTTTGTCGAACTAAGCTGGTTCCAGGCCGTGGTGACATAACAGCCTTGGTTTATTTAAGGCAATAAAAATTAAATCTGACTGCAAAGACTCTCACAATAGTGAGTGACTTGGCAATAAAATAAGAGCATGAAATTCAGCGGCAATGAACTGAAGGCAATGTGAACAAGAAAAAAAAAAAACAACCGAAACAAATTCTCTATCTACAAACATACAAAGATAGGTTCCAAATTAGCAATTACTATTCAAGAAAATGGTCTCGAAGTCATCGCAGACAGTTTTTTGAACAGATCAACTGAATGTTTAGTGGCATTCAAAATACAAAATAGAATGCTAGGAGAGATTGGAAAAGGAATAAAGAACAAAAGAGAAAGGCTTGGACTGCCACTGCATAACTCTATAGTATGTTTGTATCTTGAAGCATACATCACCTCACCTCAAAAATACTAATTTTAACTTAAAATGGAGTACAGACAACTTGGAATGGTAGAAATAAGATCTTTTCAGGTTTGAAAAAATAGGGAATTGAACTGAGATATGACAAAGACATTAACATCACAGGCAAAGAGCATAAAAGCAGGACAAGTGTAAATGGGTGTTCTGCAGTCGCTCGGTATAGTTAGCTGCTTCTTGTTTCAGAGATATTAAGAAAGTAAAATGTGAATTGTGCCAAAACAAAGACCAGTGCGATGCAAAGTAAATGACTTAAAAATTGGCCAGCTGTCTGAAGGGGGCCGACATCAGAAAAGGAAATTTCTAAGACAGGTTTGCAAGGTTCCCCATGTGTTAGATCCAGCCAGTTTTGATGAGACTGATATATATTGGCTGAGAGGTCTATGCATTACACAGAGATTGAATAAAAAGGTTAATGGTAAGGAGGACAATGAAATCATACAGTGGGCAATTACCCAATTGTACCTATTTCATCAAGTTTCATTTCTTTATTTTTAAACATAGTGCTTGCTAAGTTGTATTTATGAGAACAAGGAATCAAGGCCTCATTGACAGAGAAATTCCAAGATTTCCCTTGGAATGCACTTAGGAATTACTCCTGGGATGCTGAAACAAAAGGGTTAAAATAACCTTAAATACTTAGGTGCACAGCAGTAAGCAGAGCTCGGAAGACGAATTTATCACTCTCCAAGGTATTGTCAAAACAGATACTATCAGACTTGTTCATGAAAATCTGAGATTTGTTGTTTTTAAAGGAGGTTGGAAATATGGAAAGAATAGAGAGAGGCAGCACCAAAAATATTCAAAGGTCAGGGAAAATCTTTTACTGACAATGATTTAGCAAGCTCAATCATCTCACTTTTCAAAAAGATCAAGTACTGACTTGCCTACAGTGTGTATGAGTTTTTGTGGGGAGGAAATACAAAGGCCCTCATACATCCAGCACAGAAATGCATAGTAAGAACCACTGGCTGGAAGCAGGCACGTTTGAATTAAATGCAGACGTTATTATGATTTATTTTCTTCATCCTAAATCAATGTTACATACACTGAAAAATACTTTCCTATGCTGCAATAGCCACAAAATCTAAGACAGAAAATGGATGGATGGGGAACAGGAAGTACAAAAAATAACGTGCTTACACAGACTTGTCCACATGGTCATGGACTGGGTCAACTATTTCTAACTGTCTAGTTAAGACTGAATGACATCCAAACACACAGATAGCTGCCTTTGAATTGCAGATGGCTTATGCAACCCTGACCCAGAGTACAGGGTGAATGACTTTCTCTACTTATGAATGCAAATCTTCCCAGTAAGACAATTATCATGCTAAAATACACTTAAACCCACAGCAGTAAGAACATTATCAGGATTACCAAGTCTCTAGAACAATGAAGTGATCTGCTAGAAGATAATGACATAGTTTTGCACAGTTGCCCCTTCAAACCATGTGGAACAGAACTGGTGGAAACATTAAAAAGCATGCTTGAAAAAAAGCAGTTCATCACCAGTGGTGTGCATTACAGACTGATGGAAAGTAATCTTCTTAGTATTAAGTAGGAGACAATAAACAATAGGAGAATGGATGAACTGAAGAGGAAGAAGCCTTGAACGTAAGTAGTTAATGTCTAATACAGCAAAGTGGCCAGGGAAAGGCTGCAAGAGAGTACAGGGTCTAGCAGTAAGGTGTAAACTACACAGATGATCTTCCCAAAGGGGCTCTGGGTACTGTAAGAATTACTGATTTAATAGCATACGGACAAGGAAAACTGCAAGGAATAACAACTGCATATACAACTATTGTTGCAATGTACAGAGTAAATTTTTAACTTACAAAGGTCCTATTTAGGCATATTTAGTGCAGTTCACAGACCTGAGGGCACTGTTTTCTGTACCTGAGAAACAATTTTCTCCATGTGTGCATTTAGGAGGAAGGCTGAAAAGTGTAAAGGGAATTAGTGGAGGCGTTGCTGCTTGGTATGTGCAAATTGAAACAAAACCTGCAGACCATCTTTAAAGAAACTCAAATTATAGGGATAAACACAGGGGAAAATCTGGGAAATGCAATGGGCAGTGTGGTTGGGCTAGACGAATTAATGACATACTTGCGCCTTAAGCTCTGTGAATGCATTACAGAAACACTGTAGAATTCCTTTTTTTTTAATCATTACACATTAATGCCTGTTATATATTGCATCAAAAGATTACTTGGATTAAAATGAAATAATTTACTTATTTTCACAGCAATGTAAAAGGAACTATTTCATGAATTAAATACAAATATTTTAAAGTCCAATAGTGTAAACAGAAGGTAAACGGAACAAACCAAAATGTTCCATTCTTTACTATTTCTGTTCTCACTCTCTTATTATTTCACATGCAAAGAAAAATTAAAATGTCCAAAAACATATGTAAACATTCATGCATGAATTATGGTTGGTTTTATGATTTCTCTTAATCTGCTAACTAGCATAATAATTCAGTATATTTCCATATTGGATGAAAGCAAACCCTTTCTCAAACTTTACCTTAAAGCCATTATACTTTTAACTCTATTAAAATTAAGAATTGTGTGGGACTTTACTTAGAGCACCCATCACAGAGACTCATGGCAGAGGCCAAAGTCAGACACAAATGGGTTTTCAGTCAAGGCAACTAAATTAGAGCTAGTCCAAAGTGAAAAAATGACAGGATGCAAAGTGGGTGTCAGATCCTCAGCATCACTTTACTCAACAGATCCCCTATTTGTCCACCTTGCCTTCTAACAGAGAGCACCCAAAGATTGCTTTATAAGGTTATTTAGGTGCCTAGCAGTCCCTCTGACTGCCCACACCTACACTTACACATATCTTAAAAGCTCCTCACAAGCCTTTTTTTTTAAATAGGAGTTGGGCCATCCAGGTAATTATTGCTTCATTACTTGAACCCTGCTGTGCTGAGACACCAATTAAATAGCTCTCTAAATCCTCTAGATCCCATTGGTCTCACTCTCTTTGCTGAGAGCACAAGAATATGCACAACTTAACAGTGTTCCTATGCTGTATTAAGGTTTCTCCTTCGTACTATGGTATTTTTAAGCGTGACCAAAAATAACAGTATTCAGTAAAAAAAAGAAACAACTGATGACAGAAATCTTTTTAAAGTCGATACATGCAAATAAAACAAACCTCTTATCTAAGTTAATGCATTTAAATTAGTATTGCAGAAGTTTCCTAAGAGGTCACAGATATTACTTTTCTGACATTATTTACTATCTTTTTATTGGCAAATAGAGCACATTTTAATTGATACGTTATAAAGCAAGCACAATTCTTCTAAAATAAAAATAACTGAACAATTATTTCTTTAAAACCCTTCCTTTGAATAGCAATTATCGTCACAGCAATTGATTTCTTTCATTGTACTTGACAAGAACATTGTGTTTATGATTATGATGCACTGGGTTCAGCCATCCTTACTTGTGTTAACTAATATACACATGACAAGCAACTCCAAAGATTTCAACAGGACTATATGAAATACAAACCACTGTAAACATAACATTAGGCGTCTGATACATATGAAAGAAGTATAACATTTTCTATGTTTTAATGATTAATTAAATTGCTCTGAATCACACAGTTTTACAAACACTGTTGTAAGCAAGAATATTAAATGATTAGCAATTCTGAATGATTCCGGGAATGAAGTGTTGCTGTTTCAAATTAAAATGTGTGAAGACTTAGAGGAAAGCAGTCTTGACTAGCAAGAGATTAGGATATGCAGCTTCAAGTCCATGGTAACACAGAGTACGATCCAAGATGTCATCAACCAGTTGTGATGTTCCCTGGTCAGAGGGACCTCTGGCTGCTACAGCCAATGAAAGGCATTGCCAGCTACACCAGGATCACCAGTTAGGTGATTCAGGAATGCCCTTTTTATTCTTGCTAATCATGAGAAATACTACCAGCACCAACAGCTCCATGCATGGGCTGCACCCCACATTCCATTTTCTGGGACCAATCATCAGGTAATAGTTGCAACCTTCTCCTCTTCAGCTACAGATAATTTACTGCTGCGTATTGTTAAAAATGGCAGGGTTTTTTCCATGATGCTAGATCTATGTACCAGTCTAAACCAAGTTTTTCCTGTCCTTGTCATTTTAACAAAGTGATAGCTTCTGAGCCTGAGCTTTTCCCCCCCTCAGTTTTGCCATGAAACACAGAAACCAAAGGGAAGTTTAATTCAACTATGAACCTTATAATCTAAAAGTCATACAAATGGTTCAAGTCCTCAGTTCTTACTTTCCGAAGTGTAAGCTGAAAGAAATGCCTGAATATGAAGTAAATTATCTGGAATGGTATTCAAAACTTCAAGTATCACTAAAAATCATTAAAATGCAAATTTGTATTTATTTGTGTTTCAAATGGAATTCACACACGTTAAGCAACACCTTTCAAGTTCATTTGAAACTAATTACATGGATAATTCTTCTTAGCCAGATGACAATGATTAAAATGCCATTTTTGGATGCAGTCCTGAAAATGTATATATTCCCTAAAATAAATCTTGCATGAAAGTCACATAACTGCCCCCAAAATTCACTTCTCCCATCTCCACAACCACCAACTTTATAAAACCCAGAATAACAGTTAAAAAAGAAATACATGTATGGCCTTCTACTAACATGGTCCCCCCAGGCAGAACCCTGTGTTTGGTAAGAATGCAAGGTAAAGGATATCTACATTAGATTTGTTTTACTGTGTCATGGTTGATTAGCAGAAGCATCGTCCACATAGAGATGCAGTTCATATAAATCCTGACCAAGGTTTTAAATGAAGATTTACAAACACAGTAAGGCCATAATGGAAACACCTTACCTCATGAATTAAAAAATACACTCATAGACAAAGAGACAACTGAAAGTGTTTTTTCGTTAATATATGCAAAATTTCTAAAGATGGCAGTAGAAAATCTGCATACCCTTTTCTGATGTTCACATAGCAAAGTTAATTGCCACGAACACCTCTGCAGCTATAGAAAACACTAGCATGTAGTTATTATAAGGTGAGAAAAGGCTGACAGTGCATACAATAGGGATCAAAATTTAGAGTAAACTCAAGTGTTAAATAATATAAGCTTTCCTCTTTATCTGAGTACTGAACATGGTCTTCTGTTGTTCCTTTGTTGTTTTGTTGTGGGTTGTTTTTTGTTGTTGGTTTAGCTTTTCTTTTTTTTAAGGAAACCTAAAAGAATAGGTCTTGGTGATTTAATATTCCTGCATTTTACACAGTGCTCTTCAATGCCAGCCTAACACTATCAAATATCATCAGTGCAGACTCAAGTTATACCCCATAGAAACATCAAACCTTTGTGCAGTTTTCTACCTAGTATCACAGCAGTTCTTTTAACTGAAAACAGGAGGCCACATCTAAAGAATTCACTATTCCTGCTGCAGCAAATACTACAATTCTTATTTTCATAACATCTGTCTCAGAATCATACACAAACTGCACACTTCTGCCTGGAAACAGATGTAACTGGTACTTATTCTCACGTAGAATAAAACAAAGGAAGAAGAAAGGCTGGGATGGAGCCACGGGCAGAGTGTTTGGGCTGCTGAGTAAAAACTCAGTTCAGAAAGTGCATCAACATATTCTCTTTTCCTGGTAGATGTGACATCGACCACTGATGATGCCAAGCTGAATGAAGTATCTTCAGTGACAATGGG
>JAOEHX010052516.1:14604-30877 GCA_025448015.1 Bolborhynchus lineola
CAAAGGCTGCTTTGATTACTTACTATGTTAACTTCACTCATTCTGTGACTTTAGAACACAGAATGTTGCAGAAGAAAATGCATATGATAATATATTTGATGCCTTTAATTGTTGGCAAATCAATAGGTTCAACTGTTCTCACAATCCTTGTCTTAATTAGATCCTTGCAATTTCTCGATTACAGCAACTCTATTCCTAAGCATAAGTCCTGTAAGCATTGGATTTCAAAGAATTATGAGATAAGATGTATAATATCTTACAGTGATCATATTCTAGTGTTTGAGAATATTCAACTCAGAAAATTGTTTCAAATATATTCTTGATGGATATGTCCTTGCTTGCATTTTTTGGTTCAGTTTTGGCTTTTCTTTCATAACACAACTGTTCTCCCTGGTTTATAAAATGTCAGGGTCAAAGAGAGGTGAAGCTGAATGGTGTTGAGAATCTGAGATGCAAATAAGTTTTAGATAATCCATGTGATGCTTAGAGGCCATCTAGTTTCACAGAGCCATTAGCATTCAGGGACGCTCATTAGCACTCAGGCATCCAGTCAGTATGCATTAGTAAAATGAGATGTGTTGATTAAAGTTACAAATTACGTGTTGAATGTTTAGACTTCCAACCATGGTGGCTTCACATTTATGAGAGTATATTTCTATGCTTTCACATTAAAAAATGTTGACTCTTTCTAATCTTCAGTGCTTTTTGTGTCTGTGTGAATATGTTTGCATGTTTGTGTGTATGGGAGGAGAATGAAGTGAAAGTGTGGATGAGAGAGAAGGTGAGAAGTTAAAGCAATTTAAATATTTGATGGTTTTGTTTTGAAAAGTCTTTGAAAGTCTCTCAGTAAGGACTCTGCTGCTCTGATAGTAAAGTTAATTTGAAAGATTAAAAGTACTGAAGAGACTAGGAGGATTTTAACCTTTAATCTGTGTATCGTAGGTACTGAGAGAGGAGAGGGAGTTTACATTGTTTAGACACAAATATCCCATTGTTTTAATGGGACTTAGAAACTGACATTTTAGAAAAGTCTGGCTCATACTTCAAAGATAATTGGCATGAATTATCTGATGATATTTCAGAGCTTCAAGTTAGATCTACCAAAGCCAGAGGATTATGTAGAAAACAATAATATCTGAGTTTAATGTCTGTATTAATATTAAATTTTATCACTATGTGTCATGCTCACATTACATGGGGCTATCTTGTGTAAACATAATAAACAAAGATACTGTACTTAACATCAGGCTATCAGCATTTTGGATAGCATTAGTTAAACTTATCATCCCTACTGTGCAATGTACATCACTGTGGGTACTCTAGAATAGTTATCTTAAGCAAACATAGCATGGTACTCTAATCTTGAACAAAATGAATCTGCCAAGATAAGGTATGCCAAGCTGAGAATTTAATCAGATACATAGTTCATACCCTGAAGTATAGACTTTTTTTTCTGAGCATCTTCCCCTAAACCTTGTTTCTAATTGCTGTATAAAAAAGAGTAATGTAGAGTCTTACTAGCTAAATAACTGAAGTAACAGTGTCTGCTAGTGGTATTCTCACAGCCTAAACTATGAGTGGCAAGTAAAGGTGCTCCTCCAGTACCTAACATTTGTTCTTACACTTTCCACTTCTGCGGAAGGGTCTGGGATGACCAGTCATTAGGCAGATGACTATATTACATGAAAACAAGTTGTGTAAGGCTGATACTGTGAAAGCAACTTATTTGCAAGACTAATAAGAAAGCAGATTATTTGTCTTCTATCTCAGGTAACTGTGTGATATCTGCAGCTGAAAAGGATCATGGCGAAGGTAAGAGTGATTCTAGGCACGACTCATCACAGATTATTTTTGGGGTCTGAAGCATTTGAATAGATACACTAAATCCAGAATTTTACTTTTTAGGATGAGAAGAGTCTTGTAATGTTACTCAAAAGTCTGTGAGGAAAGCCTTGCCGTGAGTGTAGATCAGCTTTGAACACAGAAGTGAAAACAAACATAGTGTAACTTCTGTTCTTTTCTGGATCATGTTGTCTCAAGAACTTTCTTAGTGTGTTATATTGAAGTGCCAGCTCAGTATCAGATGTTGAGTCAAGCCTCAGTATCTTATTTCCGATAGTGATGCCTCTGCTCCTGGGCAGACCACCACTTAGCAGCATCCATCAGCTCCTTGGGTAGTATCAGGGAGTGGTGGTCGTGGTCATGGTCAGGACCTCTGTTTAACGTCCTCCAGTATCCTGGCTTTTCCACTTTTGATGCTTTGACCTCTTCCTTTATTTCCTTTGTTGTAGTCTGGGATCATTTGATTTTTTTTTTTTTTTATTTTGCTCTCTGTAGCCCTCATCTTCCATGTGAGGAGTTTGAGTTTGGGAGAAATCATTATTGACAGCAAATAGTGTGGGAAGGCTTTAAGAAGTCATGGTCAGAATGTAGGATGCTTAGTCCTACAATCAACATTCATATTTTGCATCTATTTGATGTTTCTTCCTTGAAGTAGACTTTTACTTTCTATATTTACAATAACAGAATCTGTTTCCTAGTTGGTATCTTTTTCTTGGATCCTTCATTTTTGAATTTTCATTCCTGTTTTGTTTAGTTTTATTTTCATCAGTTGCATCTGTATTATTTCAACTCCAGATTCTGTGCTTCAGAGGGAAGGCTGCTTGTTTCAAGCTAGCATATTCCTGGGGTAATCCAGCAAAGCTATCTGCCAACATGAGGTGCCGAGAACATAGAATTAAAAAGACAGAAAGTATAGAGTAAGCCTAGTATTTTTGTGTCTGTCCTGCTGACCTGGAGGTTACATTTGTCCCACCATGTTTAATAGCTCTCTATATATTTCTCATTTATTTAATGTAATTTTATTTCAGATCTATTTACATTTTGGGGCTCCATGACTTCTTGTGACACTGAGTTTCATAAGGTGATTCACATAGCTCATACTACATATAACAAAAACATTCCTTCCTATTGTTTTGAATCTTTTTTTCTGATTTTGCCTTAAGGAATTGCCAGTTTTTGCTTTGTAGGAGTCTCTAAACACCAGGCAGAGTTGTGATTCTTTCAGAAACACTCATAGTTTTTTTCTGTCAGACAATGACTGTATTCAAAACATGAGAATCAAGAGCTGTTTTAAATTAAATTGTTTATAGTCATAGAGTGGTTTCCCTACAGCAATAGGGTCCTTCAGACATTACTCTGACTGAATCATTTTCCAGCATTGACAAATCATATTCTGAACCTAAAACCTGTGTGTGAAATGGGATTCTTTTCTGTACTTTGGACTCTGGAAACAATCATTAAATAAAAAATCTGAAAAATTGATCGATCAGACACTTCAGGCTCATTTCAGATCTTTGAACATTGCTTTCTAGCTGCTTTGTCATTAGAAGTTTTGTGATTATTTCCAAATGCATGAGAAATGAGGCTCTTAGAAAGACACACTCTGATAAACTCGTTCAGTGTTAACACATTATTATTTAAATTCCTATTTTGTGCCGTTACCAGACAGAAAAAGGCTTTATTTTCATAATAAATATAGATGTGAAGTGATGTATTTCCCCATAAGACTTTCAGTAGAAATAGCAATCTGGTGTTCCTTGGTGCTGGGAATGAGTGCTTTTCACTGAAGGAAGTAGAAGTAGCGAATTTCCAGCATATTTTAAAAAAATGTTTTTCTCTACCCTGATGATTCAGACATTTTCCAGTGACTGCAGTCTCAGACAATTCCAGCCATTGCTACCTTTGCAGAAGGAGATGTGTCCCTGACACAGGGGAGCACAGGTACACCCTGTTACGATAGGCAGAGTGCTGTTGGTCAGAGCAGGAACTTTGAAACCTGAGAATAACTGAAATAATCCAAGTTTGCTTTCTGAAGCTTTCAAAATCAGTTGGGAAGTCAGGCACACAGTGAGTCTGTTTCTCTCCTGTTTGGTCACTTTTATTGTGTTTCAAATACACAGAAATATTTCACAGAAAAACAAATTCATAAAGGTCACAAGTGCTTCATAGTTGGGAGTTCTGAGAGGTATATTTAAGCCCTGGCAGACTTTTAACCTTTCCTAGCTTACAATAAGTTTGCCATCCTCTTAAACCTCTTTGATTGTATGGCTTTTGTTCCCCTGAAAGGGGGACAGGGCTGCCTGGTTACTCAAGCAGATGCCAGGCTTCTGATTTGCATTTGATGAAAGCCACTTGTGAAAGCAGAATCAATGCTCAGATTTACAAACAGTAAATGTGGGTATTGGCTTGTCATTTCTTCTTAGGTTGTTGTCCTATAAAGCTGCTCAAGTCCCACTCTTTGCAAGAACATCTTCCTGCTATCACTGCTGCCCATAACCACTATGTTAGACCGAGATGAAGGGTGAGTAATTATTTTTACCTTCATTATCTGTTTTTTTTTTTTTTATTTTATTTAACAGCAGAAAAAGGAAAGGAAAAAGAGAATGAAAGTGCAGCCACTTAGAATAATGCATTATAAGCTGATGAACCATAATAACTAAACTGTGTGTCTGAAGCGGCCTAATTACAGAACACCAGAGGCACAAGAGGGAGCTTATTGTGGACAACAAAATAGTGCTGTAATAATGCTGTCACTGTTCTGAGTACAGCATCTGTGTGGTTATATCCAGGTAGCAAATGGAACAGAATGCATCAAGAATGAGAGAAATGAGTCTGAAAGGGTTATATATCAAATCAGAGCTAGCAGGGAGAAAGACATTATTTTGAATGAGGTTAACTGAAAGCAAGATGGCAGTGTCTGAACCAGTGTTTCTAAAATAAGGGTGCTTTTGACTAGCCTATGTGTAAACTCCCACTGACTAATGTATGAAGAGTGTATATGTATGCTGATGTATAGATATAGGAGTTAGAGAATCAGCAACAACGGGCATTTGTAGCACAATCTTTTAGAGTGATTTTGTGCCATGAAATCAGCTGTTGCAAACTATATCAAGGCCAGTGCCCAGCAAGAAGAGCTGTAGATATACGTTTTCTCTTGTTAAAGGGTGTCTATGCTTTTCACTTTGAATATATGGCATAACACTATTATTAATGCCTAAAACATCAGTATTAAAAACACATTGTCAACAATGTGGGCTAATAAAAAGACTATAAGAGTTGCCATTTCCCTTTAATATGAACTTGAATGAATCTAACTTGCTTTGGCTGTTGTGTCCTATGTTACTATGCATGCTCCATAATGCCCTGTTCACTGTGGCAAAACATGGCCATTCTATAACAGGAAAGCCAATAGTTTCTCATGTACCAGTTCAACATTTTTTTTTGTAGCACTGGAGGTCAGAAAAATTACCCACAAGAACAGGACTGAATATAAATCTCCAGGTATTCAAAAGCTCATTCCTTTGTCTTGGCTATTTCTGTTTTTCTGTACTGTACAATACAGTACAGTACAGAACATAGATTCATGAGCAAGATCTAAATGAGCTGTTGCAAAGTAACTCTTCCTGCAATGTAGGTGGTAAAGCACCTCTTGGGCTAATTCAGCTTTTTCCCATGATAGAATTGCTGTGTTCAGTACAAGATAAATCAGCTTTACCAGGTTTATACCATAAAAACATCACTGAACTGCGTCCAAGGTCTGATCGAGTTTGGTTACGTTCAGTTTGGATATCTCTGAATGTAGTTTAATTTTTTGTTAGGGGTGTGTGGGTGAGATATAGGCAAGTTTTTGGACGCAGAGGCTCTACTGTAATCTATTCAATAGATATTCCCCATTCTCCTATCCATTTCTCTCTGCTATATCTAAGGTTTTGTATTGTGTTTCTATTTTGTTTTACTAACACATAACTGTATTGCAGGAGTTGTTACAAGTTAAAAAGAAGGATTTGACATCTGTGTATGGAATAAGTGGTGTTTTTGACTCCTGGAAAACTGTTGGAACCTATTTGCTCTTGTTTAGTGGTTGCTGCTTGGATGATGGGGAGGAAGTTCGTTCCTTGTTCTAAACACACCGTCAGGAATAGAAGGTTGTTTGTTTTTTTTCTTTGTCCCTCTTTTTCTAGTAAATGTAATGTGAGCTCCTAGTGTCTTATCCAACGAAGATGACAATCTGCAAGCCTGGAGTCTCCACTTCTGCAGTCATCTGATTCAACAGTTACAGATAAACATGATAATCAAAATTATCACCAGTGAAAATATAATTTTTATAACCTCACCTTTATTTATCCAAAATAAAACTCTGTTGTGATAAATAAGGCAGCTGAAACTTCTCAGAACTTGTTTTAGTTTGTAGTACCTTGGATGAAATCCTGATTCTGCAAGTCAACAGCTGAGTGATAGTTGACATTGATGGAGCTCAGAATTTAGGGGAGCTTCAATTTCTAATGCACTTAATGACCAGTTTTAGGCACAGATGTATTTAAATGAGGATCCAAACAATGGAAAATTTCGTATGTTTGTTTAATGCATGTATTCTGAGCTGAACTCAAGCAGAAGCCTAATGTGTATATTTCTTTAAAAGACCAAGACTTTTACTGAGGTGGACTGAATTCAGATGTTATTGTCATTGCAGACCTAATCCTACTTTTAGCATCAGTTGAATCTATTCAAACAAGTTTATTTCAGTGGTAAGAACAAGATACCAAGATTTTAGAAACTAGGAGACCCCAACGTCAATTCTAAAGATCTCAGGGGTGTTATCTGCATATAGAATTCTACTTTTTAAAAACAATTTACCTTTGTTCTATTGCAATAAATTAAAATTCTGAAGTGGTTTTAACACTGCTGCAATAAATCAGTCTTGCCTTGTGGTAGTGAAGAATAAAGAACAACTTAGGGCATGAAGCAAATGTAGATGTATTCATAATACTGGAGCAGCCAAACTCGAAGCAAATGTAGATGTATTCATAATACTGGAGCAGCCAAACTCCTGTTCTTGAAATCTTTGACAATTTGCTTATCTCCCACTTACCTTGGACTCACTTTCAGCTTTATCTGGTTCTTTTGCGACAGACAACAAACTCCACTTGACACTCTCTTCTCATTTAAGATTTTTTTAACAGAATTGATATGTAACTTCAGTATCTTTGGCACTCTCATTATTTCTTTTTCCTTCAGGTCTTTGAGAAAGCTGAGTGCTAAACTATCCTGTTGCAGATAACAGGAAAAAAGGCAGAGTAAATGAGTGAAAGCTGATTTTGTTGCACTGGGCATACCTAGTTTTCATTTTCTAAACTTTTCTGTTTCTGATTAAAGCCACCCTGCCAAACCCATTTGTTTAAAGTTTGTATTCAAAGGAGAAATTAAAACCATGCAAGTTCATTTTAAGTGGATGCTGTACAAAATTGAAGTCAGCTTTAGAAATAACAAGAGGCATGAAACTCAGGACTTGGAAAGCAGTACACCAGCTAAGCAGTCGTTCAGGGACATAAAGTACTTTTCTTTAAACCTTAACAGGCAAAGCTGGAATCTGTCTCAAATTTTTCCTAAGTCAGGTTTTTCCTTCTTTAGCTGTTCTTGACTAAATTGCATTAAGCAGTTGCACTGCTTGTCTGCCACACAGCTGCAATGTTAGGACGCATTTATAGTCCATAGTGTATAAATAGCACAAGGAGGACTTTCTGTTTCATTTGGGGTTGTAAGAGTCTCTCCCTTCCCCACCTATCCAAAATAAGAGAAGACTAAAGAATACAAAGAGTTTTAGCAAAGCAAGAAGAATAAAATGAAATGCAGTGTTCATGTGAGTATAATTCTCTGGAACAAATCAATAGTCATCATGCTTTTACTTGAAATGGCAAATGAAAAATATTAAATAACCCAAACCAATAATTTAAACGGAAAATATTGTGTAATTTTGAAATGTATGATGTTAATTTCATTTTTTTTTACCTGGCTTTCCTTTTTAATAATTCTTTCTATTTCAGACTCCTCTATTTGTATTGCATAATTTTCTCAATGTACTTGATATTAAGGTGGATATAAATTGTAAAAATTACAGGTGCTAGAATTTACATAAAATAATCTGGAAGTCACCTGGGACTAAAGCAGTCCTAGAAGCAGATATGCTAAAGCTTACGTTTTAAAGTTCATCAGTTTTCTCTTTCTCAGAGAAACAGAACAAAGAGTAGGATCAGGAGCTGAATTTATCCTCAGTCTCAAAATATTTAAATCTGAGAGTTGGAAGCCAGAGGACTCCCTCTTTCCTCAGCTACTTGAAGGAATCACAGTCACATAACTAGCTGTTAACCACAGGATCAGAATTTTTCTTAATCCAAACAAGTCCAAGGCCATTGCAGATATGAAAAGCACAAATATCTTTTGTTGCGTGTGAGAGTAATATGAGGAGAGCAGCTGTAGAAGCTGCAGCTCCAAGTGGACAAGAGTAAGGTGTAGTAATCTGTTTTACAAGAGAGGATGGAATGAGTTACTGCAGTCTAAACTACAGCTGAAAAGAGAGGTCTTGACCTTGCAAAGCAAGCATCAGAGGAAAAACATTCACTCTGCTTCAGATATCTGTAAACAACCATATGTCTGACTACACCTCAGTCATGCAAATCTGTATAAACTGCAGAAATATCTCCTAATTTGAAATTGGAGGCAACTTTGTGGTTTCTCCATAATGTTTCCTGCAGGCAAAAGTATTACTTTACAAATTACACTAGCTGGGAAGTAGAAACTTAGCCCTCATTCAAGGTTTGATTTTGATTGTATAACTAGGCACAGGTGCTTTATTTTAAATATATTGAGAGCCTACCTACTGGTGAGCTTGCAGCAGCCCATTCTAAAGCCTTTTTAGTGGATTTGCAAGCATAATTTAGGCAAAAGTGGTAGTGTCACTGCAGTTCACAGGACCTTAAAGGTCTTTTCCAACCTGGTTGATTCTATGATTCTATGACTGGGAATGAGCAACTAAAGAAAAGTCTGGGCTACTAAAAGAATTCTCCCTTCAAGCTATTCATGTGCAGTGTTGCTGTTGAGTTTAAGAACCAGTCTCTGCTATTAGGGCAATTGAAAAGGTTAAGATTGGGAGAGAAATTATATACAAATTCTGGTTGGACTGGAAGTGGACTGGTGAGAATCAGGTGTGAAAAAGGGTACATGAACAGTGTTTAATGTCTTTATTATAACTGGAATGTACAAAGTGGCTTTTCTAATTTTGAGGCCCCTAGTTTTGTAATCAGTAAAATACTCCTGTGACTCATGTCATAGATAATAAATGGCAGGGCCTTTACACTTAGATATTTTACCCTAAAGCCTAAATTAGGTATTTATGCTTTAGTTATATTTTGTTTCTTTGTGCAGTATATTGCATTCAACCGTTTTTTCAGGTTCTTAATGTTTAACATTTTTTTTTAATATATGAGGTGCTTTTGAATTGTTCTGAGAGTTAGCTTCAGCACAGACTGTGTTGGATATAGCTTAATATGGCCCTGGAAACATAGCATCAGGGAAGGCAAAATAATTTTTGTAGTTCTGCTAGTTGTTATATTGGTTTAAGAATTTCCTTCCTTTGGTTTATTCATTCATTCTTGATCAAATTTAATTCCTTCAGTTGTGCTTATATTGTTACTTTTAGGCTGATTTGTTGAAACAGATCACCAAATACCTTTTTGGATTGATGTGGTTCTCAGCCTAGTCCTGTAAAATGTTGAGGTGGTCATGGGAATTAAAGTTTGGGCAGACTTGTTTAATAGAATTTTGCTGCCTTGAAATATGTTTTTCAAATTCTGAATTCAGGCAATGTATTGTCCTTTTTCTTGGCTTTTTGTTTGCAGTTCTGCATGTCTACCCTCTGCCATATCACTGCAGCTGCCAGTGCAGCAGGTTTGGGGTCATGTTTTGAACAAGATCTGGTGGCTTATCAGGAAGAAATGTCTGGGTAGCAATCCTTCATCTAGTGCTAGATCTAGCAATGATTACAGCACTAAAGACAAAGCATGAGTGTTTTTACTGATGTCTTGGCTGTCCTATATGTCCAAGAAAATGTTTAAGAAAGACTTAGTGATCTAAAAATAGAACTCTGACCTTAGCTGCTCAGCGCTGTTCTGCAGAATCCCATGAAATATTTCCATTTTTACCTTTGTACCTAGGTACTGTTAACAAATTGGAACTTACACCAAAGAGGAAAACTGATAAAAGGGCCTGAATCATGACTAATGAAGTGTATTCCTGAGCAGCACCTTTCCAACCAGCAAGCAATAAAGACTTTATGCTTGCAAAGCCACATGTTGAACCGAGAGAGCAATAAAGTAAGGGGTAATAAAGAACTTGAGTTTTGCCAATTTTAACAGGCCTACATTCCTTATCAATTTCAGTATCAGCTGAGTGTATTTTAAATACATTACACTCAATTGTGTTGAACTTAGTTGAACTTAGTGGTAAGATCATTTGGCAAAACCACCTAGGAAAGTATCTAAGGGTTAATGCAAAGAAATAATAGATCTATTTACAATGTTACATGCTTGAATTTTAATTTTCCATCTCATTTGGGAAAAAGTTAAATTTTTACATGGAGGTGGAGGCTTTTTTATAAAATTAAGTACTTTCCATTTATTGAAATATCACAAGAGTCTCTCACTCCGCACCCTAGTGCATGTGAACCTGGTTTCTTTGGCAATTCAGCATTTCAGATCACAAGTCCACAATGCAGCAGAAGCATTCTAAGTTTTTTTGTAATCTCTGAATATTTGGTGTATTTGCAATGATACCATAGGAGTTGTACAACAGTAAGCTAAGCATCTATTTAATACCTGCAGTACTTATGCTTTATTATAAGGCTATGATTAATGATTTTTCTGATGTAATTAGAGCTAACAAGTGTGTGATCACCTCACTTCAGATGTGATCTACAGTAATTATCAAATACGTAAGTTATGCTGTGAATAGATGATACTGACCTTTCACTATTTATAAAGACACAACATGAAGAAGGCTGCAAATCTTAATACAAGTAAAAATTGAGTTCACTTCGATTTAAGGTATAGATAAGAGATGTTAAAATATACAGCTGATCATTTTAAGGTTAAACATGTCCTATGAAACTTTCTGCAAGGTCACAGCCAGCCCACACTGGGGATGGGAGCAAAACTGAAGACCTGCCAATTTAAGGCAATGCTTTTCATTGGTTTTTCTTCTTTGTGCACCCCTACAGATTTTCCAGCAGTGATTCTGACTCTTAGAAATTCTACAAAGGTCAGATAATGGCAATATTTCATATCCCATGGATCCCTAAGCAACACTACGCAGAGTAGGGGTGAAAACAACTCATCAAAGACCATTTGCACACAGTTCAGGAATCTAGGCTGTTTCTCCATTTTAAAGTAACCACTGTCTTGCTGGTAGATTGAGTCAACAAAAACTTCCATTCTTCAAATTTGTCTGCATTCTATACAGACCAGGTCAACGCAACTTGCTAGTCTCATTAGTTATCTTGCTGGTAGTGAGGAAAAGACTTAATGGGTGAAACATGGGACCCTTTCCTTTCTCTGATCTTGGTGCAGTGTGCCTTGTTTTGAGGACATTTCCAGGGCTGTTTAATTGGGATAATCAATTGATGTCTGCTAGAATTTTTTCCTCTTTCTTTGAAGTGACCTCATAATAAGTTGTTGTACAAATAGAAGCACAAGTGGAATCCAGGGGGATAGTTATGGGGCAAATTGCTTGTAGCAAGCAAACATAACACAGCTGGATTTTTTTTGGGTGTAATAAGCCACACGTTTCTGCCACTGCCAGTCACTGTGTGGGGTACTTTCTACCAACCAAAGCTACAGCTGTTATCTTTTGGTAACACAAAAGTCTTCAAACTTCTCTGTCATCAGTCCCCAGTATTCCTTATCTCAGAAGTTCAAAGAGAAAGGCATTTTCTTTTATATTTCTGAACACTTTTCCTAGTGCATCTGTCTTGAAAACTTCCAGGAACATGTACAGTTTTTCTGGCTCTGTGGTTAATGGTCATGAATGAGTTTCCTTTGACTCAAGTTCTTTTTCAGCTACTTTAGCCATCTGCTATTTAACTGTTTTGTGAAAGCATCCTTGCACAAAGTGAAAAACGAAAGCAGCATGGTTTCTCCAGTTTGAACAAGCCTGATTCTGTACTGTGTTGAGACTTGGGATCACTTTGACAAGAAATAAATACAAAGTGAAGATAAGGGAGACTGATGCAGACTTCACTGTCCACTTGTTCCTATGATAATAAAAAATAATTTTCTTCCACCATAAATATAGTCTGAGATATATTGCAGGAAGAATTGGTGTCTCAGCTTTTGAACTGTACATTTGCCTTTTGATCTTGAGTGTACATCTGCTAATCTCTTCTGCTATGGAGTTTGTCCAGATTTTTCTTCCTTAAACTTTCTTCTGTTCTGACTAATCTCTTCCTCTGGGAACTCTCCTAACTTTACTCCTGGGTATCTTTTTAGCTTTCTATATCTCAAGTGCAGAGCATTTTACAGACCTTGAAACTCAGTGAAAAGATAGAAAGAAGAAGTGATTCTCAGGAAGAAGATTGCATCCTTTCTCCCTGCAACAAAGAGTGTTTCCATAACATTGATTGACATTACAGCAGCTGGCCAAGCTTCTGTGTTACTGTCATTTGGGAACAGATAATTATGTGGAAGTATGTTACAAAATAAAGATGACTTACAGATTGGAGCTAGCTGCCTATTTGGGGAACATATGCACCTGCATAGCTCTTCCCTGGTCATATAATATAGAATGCATGATCAATACTGGACAAGGCCTATGAGAAGACTGCAGTCTTTCAACATTCCCCTGCACCCACAATCCAGGTAATTATCAGTAACCAAATGATTTTTATTCTAGAGTAGTAGTCTACTCCAGCTAGGGAGTGATGCACTCTGGTATAGGTTAAGAGAAATAACTTATGCTAATATAGCTATATCAGTGAGTCTTATCTATATCAGCAAGAACTTGGACCAGAATAAGCATTACACTGGAGCAGCTGCATGCTGTTCTGGTAGTTATCCTCTCTGAATGGAGAACCTGGGCTTTTACAACTAGAGATTGTTCCCTGTCCTACGAACATCATTCATGTGTAGGAATGCTCTGCCACAGAGCCTTTCCAGGTTTCACTAAGTAATTACATTCTACTTGTACAAACAAGTAGAAGTTTCTTCCCTGTTTGTGAAATGCATCCCTTCTTTTTTCTTTTGAATTGCAGCTGGTTGTTCTTTACTGCAAATGTAGCATTTCTGTACAAATTTTAATCACCCCATAGCTAATGTCAGTATTTATTTGGTTTACTTCTTTCTACCATACCCTGGAGTTTTTGTGGTGGTGGTTTTGTTCACAGCCAAAATTAGTTTTTGTACTGTAATCCAGCAGCTCCGTGAAAATTCGTTTTCAAGTGCTGTTCCTTTAGCACTTGGGCACTAGGTGTCACTACTGATCTAGGAGAAAAGCAAAGCTTTGTTTCTATTTTTGTTTTAAATTTGTACAAAGCAGAAAATCATTTGTATATTATGACTTTTGTGTTGTCTATAAAACCTTATACCTACGGACTCCATAGTACGGTTGGTAAGGAGGAGCTCTGTTTCCCACAGCCAGCAAAAAGTCTTCTATGCAATCTACTTTTTAACTACAGAAGTTAGTAATTTTTCCCCCCAGTATGTTAGCTGTTTTGAACAGAGGATGATTTTTGGTGCAGTTCAAATCCAGGAGCAAAATGTAAAAAGGGCAATATTTTTCTTTTTTTTTTAATTTATATTTTTTTTTTTTTAAATGACTGTAGTAAAGTAAGTTGTAACAGATTGGGAAGTCAGATTATATATGCAAAATCAAATGACAAAGTATACTTCTTGCTTGGAATTTCATTTGGGTTTCTGGATTCCCGTTCATGTGTTAGAATCAGTAGTTAGAAGGATTAATCAGCCTGCAGACAATATATGGTAATCTCAAGAAAGGCTGGAAAAATCAGACTCAAAACCTGATTAAGTATTGAATGGTTTGGCCTTTTACTATTGTATGCAGGAGAACTACATTCGAATCTGGACATAAATCTTGTTCACTTGTTCACTGATAGCTCTCGGTAAATGTGAGGCACCATTTTGGAATGTGTGCCGCTATTCTAAGAAAATGAACTTTGGCCTTTTAGTGAAGGAAAACCTGCTTCCTTCGCTGCAGTGCTGTATAAACAGCTCCTACTCATGTCTATTCTCTGCTCTTGGGATTCAACACAGCTTAAGAAAAATATTTTAATGGATACTGATTTATAACCCCTGCTGAACACCTCAAGAAATAAATGTCTATTGATTACATGCACGTTTCTTCTAATCATTTAATGATAGCCATTGACAGCAAAATGCCCCACTTGAAGGTGAAGGCCAGGAGGATGTTAAGTGATCCTTTCATGGAGGAACTAACTATGCATTTTGTCAGTCTCCTTTTTTTTTTTTTTCCTGTTGTTGTTGAGAAAAGCTAAATTCTATGTGCCTGAGTCACCCTGTGCTGATCACAGGTGAAGGTGGCTGTTAAAGCTATCAGCAGATTCCTTTTCTCCACCTGGGAGTGGCAAGTTTTTAAACAGAGGCAAGAGAGGGTTTAGCCCTCCCTATTGCAGATGCTTTCAAATACAAAGATATTTTCATGGCACAGAGGAAAGAGGTTTCAGCTCATGGTGTTGTACCTGCAATGTATGCCTATAGTGCTTTTGGTTTTGGGGTTTCTTTTTGGCTACTCAGGAAAATTATCCCCAAGCACTGCTGAAGTGGTATTTAAATGTTTTTTTTTGTGTAAAGTCTTACCAGAAGAGGATCGCTTTATTTGCTCTGCTACTTAATCAGCTATCTCAGAGCTGATGGCTACTAACAGACTTGTGATTATACTGTTAATAAGACAGTTTCTGGATAAAGGTTTTCCTGGCTTACCACTGAGTCCGTCTGCGGGTGCCTAATAGGTACCTTTGCTTGTGCATGGAGCCCTTGCTGATTTATTTTGGAGGGCATCACCTATGACACAGAAGCTGGAAAGAACTGTTTAGCACCTCGCCTTTCCAAATGTTAAAATGTAGAGTTTCCTTCTGGAATCATGGGTTCTTATCCCCAGAGGCTGACTCAGCCCCTCTGCTGCTAGAGGCACATAAGCATAGATTTGAGGAAATCTTTGTGTTAGTCTATAGTAATAGAAGCCTTGTGTCCATACTGAGCAAGCTAATAATTCTCTGTACCTCTCCGCCAAAGTAGCTCCTTGTTCTTCCTTTTTTGTTGTCTTCTCCTAATGATAACAGCTATTTACAAATCTAGCTGCCTCAGTGTGCATGTTGTTCCTACAAGAAGTCTCAGGCAACATCACAACCTCTGAGGTAAAATCTGCACACATGTACTAAACCATGCAAGTACTAAGGAGGGGAGAAATCAGACTGCTCTGCCAGAAAAGGAAGGGAGACAGAAGTATAGATCTGCTACAAAATGGTTTTGTGAACTAGTCTCTGCAGCTTCAGTTAGGTAATATGTCAATAGCTCCAAATTTGTGTTCTTTTAAAGGTATTTGCTCTACTTTTTCCTCCTCAAGCTTTCACATGTCCTATGTACATAGAAAACCCTGAATTCCCTCCCCAAGGAGCCAAGAAAATGTTTCCTTTAAATTTGTGACAGCAGCAGCAGTACTGTTGTCCATGTGTTTAACAAGAGCAGAATTACAGTAATGTTCCTGCAACATGTGAGCAAATACAGTAAGTATTTCCACGATGTCTACAGCTGGGATTTTGTAATGCTTACTGCTTTAACCAGTTTAAATAAAACAAGGCAAGTCTGAAGCTAAAAGCCCCAATCTGATTTGCTAAACAAGTTCTGTCCTGACTCTTTGTGTAGATCCTAAATCTTGCTCCAGCTGTTAATCAAAACAAATGCATAATTAAGGAGAACTACTCCTTATTACTATTTAATTTCCTGATAAAGACATTAAATTAAATTAGAAGGAATTTCCCCAAAAGCCCCCATTCCAAACTGAATCCCTGCACTAACAAGCTATTAGATTTTTCACAAAACAAAACAGCAAACAAGAAAAAAATCTACTTTTGGGCTTTTAGATTTGTGCAGTTTAATTGTTGGTCTGTTTCCCTGATAAGGTGAGACTAGTCCCATGTCACTAGGGGAATGGTGTCCTGCTGTGTTTTTCCATCCTCATTTACAATGATTATGTTATCAGGCTAGCCAGGCAAAAGGGTGGAGCAACTATAATTTCAAAGCAGGATTAGGTTGAAATAACGAGGTCACCAAGTTGTGGTTGTCATGGCAACGTCACATCTAAGAATATGGGATGCTTCTAGGAGATGAGGCAAGCCTGGAGTCTCTCTCCC
>JAOEHX010052516.1:30947-43704 GCA_025448015.1 Bolborhynchus lineola
AGTGGCTTTTGCCAAAACAGTGAATTCAAATTGTACTCCTTTTTATTGACAGGGTCTTAAGGGTATTTATCTCTGATCTGCTGTTGATCCTGTTTTCCTGCCATCTCCTGATTATATATTTTGTCTGTCTTTAAAAGATCTTTTGTTTTACATCTAATACAAAAGCTTGAGAGAATTCAAGCACTGCTCAGGTGTTTTGATTCTCCTTGAGATTTCACAAGCTTTTAAAACACAGGTTTCTCTCTTGAGTCATGTCCTGTCATGGGACCTCTTCCACACCCACAAATAAGAAACAGTGTTTTGGTGTTAACTGTTGTATTTCTGTGCCAATAATAGTTAGTATCCATTCCTTAGTACTGTTTGATGTTTTTTTTAAGATAGGGGATAAACTATTTTTCTTTTTGGTAATGCCTGAAGATTATTATCTTTAAACATATAATTTGTCATTGTTTCAAGTTACATTGGATAGGGCATGTTTGAGTGGCTGTAGAGCCTTATTTCACAGTGCCACTGCTCATTGCCAGCTTTGAAGGGAACTTCATGGTACAAAGTCCTGACAAGCACAGTAGGAAGCAGCTGCATTGTGTGTATAAAGTCTCACCAAAAAGGTTTTCTTTTCCTTTTGCAACTTTTATCTACGCATAATGTTGGTGTAATGTTATAAATCTCACAACACACAATTCTATTGAAAGCAGTTTGATTTTTGTGCTTTTTTGTGATGAGCATCTACTGCTATCAGTAAAATATAGTGTTTAAGTGTGGCAGGCTAAGGGATTTGTGGAATCAGAGAGTAAGTTACAAAGAACAGTAATTAAGGAGGCAGGGTAGACTGTAATGGTAGTCTGTGGGTTTTAGTATGTAGTCTGGGGGCACTGAAGCCCTAATTGTCTTACAAGATCTTGTATTCTTCAGTGACTGGGGCACTTTTGCCTCTGTGCTGCAGAAGTCTCTCTGCTAGTGTAAGTTCTATCCCATTATCTGTTTATCAGCCTAGTTACCTGGAACTTGCAGCGATGTAACAGATCTAAAGACCACTACCTTTTCTCATATTTTAGTTGAAAGAAGCAAGCAGAAATTCAGACAATGGCATAAACATAGAAGGTGATCATATATGGCCCACTGCTACTGGGCTTATATGGAATGTAAGGTGGGGGTTCCTACAAATAAAAAACAGACTGACAAAAGCTGTTTTTTTAATAATGCTA
The DNA here is from genome assembly GCA_025448015.1 of Bolborhynchus lineola. Lineage (NCBI taxonomy): Eukaryota > Metazoa > Chordata > Aves > Psittaciformes > Psittacidae > Bolborhynchus > Bolborhynchus lineola. The sequence goes on from JAOEHX010052516.1 coordinate 32,153, forward strand.
TGAAAAAATTATCGAGCCTGCTATATATATTTGATACAGTTTTTGGTTAAAAGAGAAATAAGGAAAGGAAGCAGAAAATACCATATTCAACATCTTGTTTCAAGGACATGAGATGGAAGGTCTAAGGGTAATTGGTGTTTTTAGGCAACCTCATTTTTGACTGACATCAAACTGCCTTCAGAGGCTAGTATGGATGTTTTCTGTTTCACCACCTCCCTTTTCCTCTACTATTCAGTTAGAGCTTTTGAAGACTGTGGTGTCTTGCACTTTTGCAAAGTGGATGATTTCCATCAGTAGTGAAATAACTGCTTAGTTCTGAGAATAAAATGTAAAAGAAATCTTTGCTTTGGTGTGGAATGCACTGTTTAACCAATCAGTACCAGATTACTACTTGCTTTCTGACTTTGGAGGAGATGCCTATTATTTTCCGCAAAGGATATTTTAATGGTGGCCTGGAAGAGTTAGTTAGAGTCCAGCCAAGTGAAGTTGGGCTCCATTTATTTAACAAGTCTGCCACCTTGATGGTACATGAAAATAGGAATTCCCCTCTTTTTTTTTGCAGCTTTGTATCCTGTCCCAAGGAGAAGCTATAGATTGTTATTGAATGCATTGTCTGTATTTTTTCTGTGACCTTAAGATATAATATTTTTGAGTGAGCTGCAGATCTATCTGGGAAATAAAGGAAAAAAAGTAAAACCAAATTGTCAGTGGGTGAATCCACCAGATGGTGATGTTCTACCAAATTATTTGCAAGTTGATCTTGCAGTAAAAATCTTGAAGGGATTCTGATTACTTCTTAAAATTTAGATGAATGACTCTTCCTGTTGCTTCACTGATAATTAGGTTTGGAATGAGAACATTTTTCTCCCCATGGTGAAGAGTCTACCCTGTTTATGTCCAACACAATGGTCACAGTGAGGAATGGGGAAGAAAAATCTGTAGCTTCTATCATACTGAATCTGGCAAAACTGGCATCCTAGAAGAAAGATTTACATGGCTGCTTTACAGTCATGGACACCATGAACCTGACAGCCTTGCTTACCATTTAGGGCAGCTTATTTCTGTGAGAAAGAAAGCACCAGAATGAGAAGGCTGAGGAGGGTTTCTATTACTGTATTGTTCCATGGCTTCTCTTTCCTTAGCCGGGAGGATCATGTGGATGAATGCCAAAGGTTTGGTTTGCTGGGTGGGGCCTCATCTGCATCTCAAGTTGGAAAAGAACAGATCTGCTGCATTCACCCTCCCTTTTCCTTGGCTGCTTATTGAGTTGAACAGCCCTCAGGAAAACTGTGTTATGGAAAGTTACACAATTTAAAGTCTAGCTTTTCTATCTTGATATACAATAAACATCACTGCAGCTTATGCACATGCACTGCAACCACTCAGATGGAAAGAGCTCTGCTATTAAAAATTGTTGGTTATTGATTTAATTTAGGAGCAACTGCCAGTAAAATTGGATCCTTCAAAAGTCTTCACCAATTTTATCTAACAGAGTAAAAGATTCTCAGAAAACACATGGAATGTTTTTTTCCGTTTAGTCCTAACCTACAGTTAGAAAAATGAAAATGATAATTTCTTGGTCCATTTTATATTTGTCTATTTCTTACTGTCAGTGACACTGTTCTGCATGCAGAACTCTAGTGAAGTTATTCTGTAGAGATCAACCACCTGTAAACAGAAATTGTGCTGAATTTGAACCAACAAGCTCAAGAGGGCAAATAAATACGCTTCCAAATTCACCATTTCTAATGGGAATGCACTTCCCAAGATAGACTATCAGTGACAGTAATACTAATCTTAAAGTTAGGTTTGCCAAAGAAAATACTTATTGCACTAAAAAAATAAAACAATGAAATTGAAATGCTATTGTACATCAAAATGATATTGTACAGCAATTGCAGATAAGAATTTCAGTAAAAGTTATTTCTGTCAATGAATTCTGAACTGTGAAGATGGTCTGCCTTTTCTGATAGTAGTGTCCTACCCTAATTTTGGAGAATTCCACTTCAAGTCAGGTCTCGCAGTGGGAATACTGATACTATTGGTACCAATTTGGTTCATACATCCAGATTAAATTCAGCTCTGCCACAGACTGCTTGGTAGAGGTGGATCTAGGTGCCGCGGTTCATTTGAAAGGAAACAGGAGGATGCTCCTTCTTCCTGCCAGGATGACATTAATTACATGCTGTGGGTGCTGGCCATCTCCCTCAGTACTGTTAATCCAGTTTTCTTCATGTCCTTAGCCTCCTTGTTCTTTGCCAGGACAGCTGGGACTGATTTTTGTGTGGTTGCATCAACACTATAAGCACAAGTGTGGTAGTTCTCCCCATCCCTCACTGCTTTTCTAGAGCTCAGCTCTGTGTGCTCTCAGTTTTGTGGATTTTGTTTTCTCCTAAAGCAAAAAAAGATGAAGAACTGCTCTCCTATGAGCAGTGTGCATTGGTCACTTTTTGCTGTCACTCTGTTTGGAAGAGTAGCCTGTATTTCCTCAATCCATTCTGCACTCCCATTTTCTGAGGCAGAAAACCAGTTCTGTTTGCTGCCATTTGCCTTCAGAGTCCAGTATATTTTCAACTAAGAGTTTTTAATGGTGCAACTTTTCAAGTAGCAAAATTGTTTGAAGTACTTGGGCTGGATTGTATCAGCTAGAGGAAGCTGCCACATAGGCTTTTCTTTTGTATTGTACTGTACAAATCCGTAGATGATATGCTCATTAAATTGGTTTTCTTGCACAGCCAAGTGTTTGATGGACAACACTGAAAATTCAAGAAAGTGTTAGAGAGCTTACATGCATTTTCCAAGTTCTGTAACATTCATTAGGAAATTACTGAGGAACATGCAAAATCTGAAAAACCCAACAGATATTCTGATATACTTTAGCTACACGTAGGTGGATGGCACAGTGCTTGTCCTATGAAAGCTGAGAGTGTGCCGCCAATTTATTCCACTACACAAATGGAGGGTTTGAGCTGTGGCCAGAAATGTTTGTAAACTCTTTGGGAATCTTCAGCATTTGCCTTCAGGTATTTGATTGGGTCACATATTTTGATGAGAAGTGCAATCAAAATCAAATTGTGCTGTGAGCAGCTGCCCTCTATTACGGGTTTGTGTCGAATGGTTGTGTTCCCTTCTGTCTAGTATCAGTGAAGTTCTGACAGTAGCTTTTCCCATGAGTAAGACTGCACTCACCTGTGTAGATTTTCGGTTGTCTAGTAAGGTTTTAGTTCACACAGTTGAACTTCCCTCACTCAAGTCACTAAGGTATCCTCTAAGCCGCCATTCATTTTAATTAAATGAATAGGAAAATAATGACCTCTAAACTATTGCCCTTCTGTCAAATCTGGTTGAGATTTGCCAACTTCTGTAGGAAAGAAGGGGGCAGGCTGACAGATGAGAAGTCACACTGCAATTGCATAATCTTGTTTCTTACGAAACCAGGCTAACAAGGAAGCATTAGATGGCTGATCTTCAAACCTGTCCCAGACAAGGGAATCTTGCAAAGGAAATGGTGCTTGTAGTGTCATACAGACTATCTTTGTGAAACGTATGCTAGTTTGGCACCTAGACTTCAGTGAAACTGCCCAACTAAATTGTTAGTGGGAGCTGTGCCATCTGAACAGATGGGCATGTGTGGGCAGTCAGTAGTCATGTTTGTTCTTCATTTATGGGAATTTAGACCAGGATTTGAAATACCATGAAGCATAAAAAGCAAAATGCCCTGGTAGGCTATCCTCAGGTTTACATCCAAGCTAGGTATTGTGAGCATTTTGCTGTTACAGAGAGGACATCCTGTCAGTAAGCTAGTCTAGGACAGGACATCTGACAGAAAGAGCTTTTGGCTTGAATACTTCACCTACCTTAATATTCAGATTTGTTAATTCATTCTGTCCTACCAACCCAAGCCATGTTCTCTGTCAGTCTTTCGACCATGTTATTTTTGCATTTGAATCCTTTTAACGACTTTCCCATATTTGCTGCATTCAATTCCAGCCTACTTGCACTCGTAACTGTGAGTGATTCCAGCTGTGCCTGGAATTCTGTTCACTTCTTTCCACATCATCGTCTTGCCTATTTGTTGAGGTGAAGTTACCTCTCAAAACATATGAGTATATACACAAATTGCCATGAGGTAGGTTAGGCTGGAAACCTAGTGTGACAGCTGCATCCCCACAACTACCTAACTGCATTCTCTTCTTGGCTGTAAATAGAAGTTATTTTCCTCCACTTTCTTAACCATTTAAGCCTGTGCATTACTGAGCATGACCAGGCATAAAGCAGTTGTTGAGTGGTAGCTATCTAACTATATGTAACCTTACAGTAACTTCCATGTGTAGCCAGTCTAAGCTTTCTTCAAAATATTTAGCTACTACCTGCAGTATTGTACCCAATGTTCAAAGTAGTTTTAGGCCTTTGTACATTAGGAACATTTTACAATGTTTCTGTTGCAGCCAAAACTTCTAGTTGAGACAGGTCATACCAACAAAGCAGTGCTTCAGCTACAGTGGCCTATACCTGATCATCACATGAAAAAAAGCTTAATCACAGTGAAACTTTTGCTTGTGACTTTGTTTCTCCTATGCTAAGGTTTTGGACAGAATGATGATACCAGGTAGGTCTGATTTTTATCACTTTCCATCTTGATGTAGGGAATCCAAGATCTTTACATGCACACCTGGCCTTATCAAAAGCACACATGTTCTGCAATAGGGTTAGATAACAGCAGAGTTGAGTGATGAAATTTTAATCCTGGCCCTTTATCTGTTCATACTGTGTGGTATGACTTTGAATGTCTGTAAATGTTCTTATTTAGATTAAGTCTCATGAGACAGGGACCATGTCTCCCCCTGTGTATCACACAGACTCAGATACCTTGATGGCACTCAAGAAATAATAAATAATTTTAGGCCAATATTGTTGAGAGATCAGCTATGTATGGAGTGTTTCTAGCCCATTTGATGCAGCAGAAATTCTGTGCAGGAAGTCAAAGAGGTGGCTAAGGTCAGAGTTGGGGTTTACAGAGTCTCTGGCAACTTTCTTAGGCACATGTTAAAACAAGTGTTCCTCAGATTCCAGAGGAAAGCAACAGGCAATATGCATCACCTGCCACAGAACTACATGTGTGTGGAGACCTTTTCCCAGATACAGCCTTTCATGACGTGTCATTTCTGTGTCAACTTGTTTGGACACTTTCTGTCTAATTTATGGGTAATCATACTAACATGGGGGATAACCATGTGTTTTGTGACTTAAAAGGGCCCTATATAAACACACTTTTCTTGATTCCTGTGCATCTATTCATTTAACACTTGCACAAATACAGTACATGCACATAACAGCTGTTTTGCTGCAAGTAAGGAGAGGGGAAAAAGCACAGATGTCCAGAACAGGGTAGTCTGAGCAGTCAGTCAACAGCCTCAGTTGTTTGCTAGGCAGGGACAACTTGAGAGCTGCCAGAATAACTGCCTGTGGAACTCACCAAGGAGCCAAGTACCCTGGCTGAGACTATAATCTACAGACTGGCATCTGGGCTGTCTGATTGTCATCAGTTCCTGAGCAAGAAAGAGGAGGAAGTGGCTAATATTAACAGAATTAATTAACAGAGATGCTCTCTGCAGCATTTTAAAATTAATTATTTCAAATATTTTCCTATTAAAAAACACCCACAAAAAAATATCAAAAAACCTCACCAGCTATTGGGGAAATAATTAAACATGATTTTTGAGAGGGAAAAGGCAGTGCTACCCAAGAAATGCAAGGCTCCGTTTAAAGTTTCATTGTCCAAATGGCTGTGTTATGGTTTCCTTTGCTTACATGTTTCACTCCACACTGCACTCCTACTATTCAGCTAGGCACCAAGACAATTTTCATCTATTCCTGTAGGCTAAGTGGTTGCTATTTGTATGGAGAGAGATGTAATACAGTTCCTCTGGATGTGTATGACTGCACCTCTGTTTCCTCTTATGTGCCCTGGGATACTTTCATGTTACAAAGCTAATGTATCCACTAGGTTGTATCTTCAAGAATATCTCACAAACTTCGTTGTTTCTCTTTTGTGGACAGTCTTGTATGATGTGAAAGCCAGCAGCCTTAATGTGACATGAGAGAAATCAGCTCTACCCTGCATCTTTACCTACTAGTGTCTTACAAAGTGGAACAAATGTTAAATTAGGTACTAGGGTGCCCAGTCATAGATCATGAAGTTGTGTTAAAATGTCTGAACCTCACCATCCCTGCATGCTTCTAGGCTTTATACCTGAATACATGTAGCACTGCTTAGCAGTTTCAGATGAGAATCTGAGAAAGGTTACTCAAGTGGAAGGCAGGGTCCAACTCTTCAAGGAGCAGATCTATGGTTGTCTGCTTTGCTATTTTATGGTCCTGTCACTTGACAGCATCTAAACCTGAACTGAGGTTTCTGATTCTGCTGCTGGGAAGGTGGGGTGAGCTTGGCCATTCTTGGTCATAGCTGTAGGGTCTTACACATTCTGCTTTAACCAAATGAGGAATAGTAATACTTTTTCTGACTAGGAGCCTGGAGTTCTGTCTTTTGTGGTGCAAATACAAAGACTTTTACTTCCTTTTAACATCTCTAAACACCATACCACACCACAATTTATTCCTAAAACCAGAAAGAGAAATTGAGTAGCTGCAATCTGCTATCACTGCTGCACCACTGAGTAATCCACAGCAAAGAGGACTTGTAGATGTTAGGGACAGATTTCCTCTATATGGGATAGCACACAGAGATGTGATAACGCCTTTCTCTCTATGTTGCCTCTCTTGTTTTCTGGAATGGAAGAGGCTGTAGTTGTGATTAAGAAGTTTTTGAGCTAAATCCCTTGCTTTTGTTACTGCCACAGGGAATGAAATATGAAAAACGTTAACAGCAGGCTATGGAAGAGTCATTGAAAAGATCACTGGAATAATTTTTTGAATGGCTTTCTGTTGTTGGATGTTGTAATAAAAAAAAAAAAAACAAAAATATCCCTTGCACTAATATTTGCTCTGCACTGTGTTTTCCAAAACTATTTGTGTTTTGTTTAATGTTTACAATCGCAAAAGTACACAGTTTGGATGCTGTGGACTTAGTAGGTTCAACAGGCAGAGCAGAATAGAAGATAAAATTTTATCAGTGGAAGCAGAGAATGGACATTTTGCCTCTTTGAATTTTGTAAAGGCCAAAAACGTTCACTGCTTACTATTTAAATGCCTTCATTTTCCAGAAAGTAAGGTCTTTTTCAGCTTAAAGTTAGTGCCTACATCACAAGAAGCCACTGATGACCTGTAGGGCCTCTCACCTTCCTGACTCCCAGTTTAATGTTGCAATAGAAAAATACAAGAAAAAATTAACTGACAGCATAGATCCATTTGCTTGTCTGACACCCTTCATAATAGTCACTAATAGGTAAGTAAGAAATGAACAGAAACCCAGAACATTATACTATAGTATTTCTTCTCTATACCTTCTCCATTCTTATTTTACTTCAACTTAGGAATTTCTTGAACCTTCAGTTCTATCTAATTATTTAAATTTAATATCCTTGACACATTTTTGTTAATTTGTCTGATCACTGGCATCCACAACATCTTCTTGAGTTGACTTCCTGGGCTATTTAGGCAGTAGGTAGAAATCTGCTTCTCTTCAGTTCTGCCTAGCTTGGTAGGAATTAATATTTGTTCCTATTAAATGGAAAGTTCTGGCCATGTCAATCTTATCAGCTTGTTAGACTGTCCAGTGTACTTTGGATTCATAAGAGCATCCTTGTGTCTTCAGTACTTAAAGTCATAGAATTATAGAATCATTAGGGTTGGAAAGGACTTTAAAAGATCAAGTAGTTCCAACCCCCCTGCCATGGGCAGGGATACCTCACACTGGGCCGTGTTGCCCAATGTTCTGTCCAACCTGGCCTTGAACGCCGCCAGGGATGGAGCATTCATTACTTCCCTGGGCAACCCATTCCAGTGCCTCATCATCCTCACAGTAAAGAACTTCTTCCTTCTATCTAACCTGAACTTCTCCTGTTCAAGTTTAAACCCATTATCTGTTGTCTTCTCACTACAGTCTCTAATGATGAGTCCCTCTCCAGCATTCTTGTAGGCCCTCTTCAAATACTGGAAGGCTGCTCTGAGGTCTCCAAGCAGCCTTATCTTCTCCATGCTGAACAGTCCCAACTTTCTCAGCCTATCTTCATATGGGAGGTGCTCCAGTCCTTTTATCATCCTCATGACCCCCCTCTGAACTTGCTCTACCAGCTCCACGTCCTTCTAATGCTGAAGACACCAGAAAGGTACACAGTATTCCATGTGGGATCTCATGAGAGCAGAGGGGCAGGATCACCTCCTTTGACTTGCTGGTCACATTTCTTTTTGATGCAGCCCAGCATGTGGTTGGCAGATACTTGATTCACTTGGGTCAATTAGTAAGAGCTTCTGTTGTAGATCACTAAATCAATCTTGGTTTTGGGGTTAGCAATTAATTTTCCCCCATGTCAAACTAGCTTGGACTGTGCAGGGTACTTTGCTTTCTTTTTCTATGGAGAGAAGAGTATCCTAGGATAATAGGATACTATACACTTTCACTAAGGAAATTCCCTGCTATTATAAGGGTATATGAGATTGAATTTCTATTCTTTTCCTTTATAACATTGCTGTATGTGGCCTTTGTTATTTTTGTTAAGTTTCAGGCAGGAAGACTACTGAGCTCGGTTAGTTAAAAGTTACATGTGTTCACAGAGTCTTCTGAACTAAGTACCTATTATGTGATTACCCAACACTGTGAAGACCTGGATTCAGTGTCATAGGTATCCTAGATTTCTAATAAAACATATATATAGAGATTTCTAATAAAACATATATATAATATATAGTTATATATATATCTGTTTTTCAGACTGGCAGCACCAGGAAGTCTTCACCTTTTTTCTTTGGACTGTTAAATATTTCTTCAGGCTCTTTGCTCTGTCTGCAGCTTTGCAGGAACAAAGACTACAGTTCATGTTCTCCGTTCAGGCTTCTACTGCCAAACTACTCCAAAACTTTGGCCACTATATTTCCCTAGGCAGCTATTCATCTTTCAGCCTCTAAAAGGCTTCTTATCAAGTCTGTCTCCACAGAACAGGAAAGCAATTCATTCCATAGTAAACACCACTGCTAGCCTGATGTCCTTTTTTACCTGAGATGTTAGGAAGGTTTTACCCTCTGATTTTGGGCTTCAGTTCAGGAAAGCTCCAGATTCTTTGATTCATGTAAAATCTGACCAAGATGACTTGAGCCCTATCTCCTTTTTCAGTGGTGGTTCACCAAAAGATTGTTTTTCAGATATTTCAGAGCTATGTCAGAATTCTTTGACATGTAAAAAATATCATCTAAAAGTACCACATCAAAGTGGTATGCAGGTAAGGGAGCTGAAGATTTCTTTTTTCTACTGGTTCCTCTTCTGCTTCCTGGAATAGAATGTGATCTCTATAGGCAGAGTTTGATTTGCAGGAGATAAACTTTTGTATGACAGTCTCCAAGCTCAGTGCTTCTGCTCAGAGAAAGAAGCCACAGCTTGCCTAGAGCTTAACTGAGAACAGTGATCATGTAGTGAGGAGCCTGAAGAGGTGGTATTCCCATCTTTCCTGGCTAGAAAAGGACCATCCTTTCCCCCACTCCAAACCCATTCATTTAGATTAAATTAACAGTGGGGAGATCGTTGTAATAACTGTTTAGGTTTTGAGCCTGTAGAATATCCTCAAATTGTGTTTCAAGCTTATCTCTGCCAAAATGACAACTCTTTCCTTTTTTATTTTTAGTAAAAGTTCAAATTTTCTCAAAACAACAGCTCTTCAGGAACTGGAATAGAAAAATAAATAAGCACGTAACATCTCAATATTGTTGGTGCAAAATCACAAGGATTTTCAGAGTCACTTGGGTTTTGCTTTTCCCAGTCCTCAGAAGGAGCAACAGTCAATCTATTTCCCTGAATGGGAACAGGAATATTAGTGGAGTGAGCATCCTAGGTGCAGTGCTAGGTTTAGAAATGATGGGCTGGAATGTATAACAAGGACAGCAATCCAAACAAGAGGCCAGATTGAAGGAGAGAATTAATATATTTCAGTTTCATCAACTTTGCCAGTATTAGCTCCTTTCAGATGGGGGAGGAACATTGCATTATATACCTTACCTCCAAGAAGTTAACTTTTGGGCTGGGCTAGGGTTGGAAATGGTGTGCTGCTGTAACAAGTGGTGGCATGTGAAAAACAAACTCTCTCAACTGTCTCTGAGACTCCTTAAAACATTGGGTGAGGTTCTGCTTGGGCCTCTGCCAGTTTGCTTTGGCATAAATCCTGGCACAAATGGCTGGCACTAGGAAGTCTGCTGGGAAGAAAGGTTATAGCAGTACAAACTGCTTCAACATCCCTTGTGCCAAAGGCTGTTCCAAGAGGCCACGGCAAACCAAAGGGTGTACAGTTTTAAAGGTGGGTCAGCATGGCTTGCAGATTTGAGGAATCAGAAAATGTTTGAGTTTGGAAAGGACCTCTGAACATCATCCTGTCCAAACCCTCTGCTAAAACAGGGTAAACTGGAGCAGTCTGCCCAGGACTGTGTCTAGATGACTTCTGAATATCTCCAAGAATGTAGACTCCACAACCTAACTGAGAAACCTGTTCTGGTGCTCAGACACCCTTATTGTAAAAAAGTGTTTTGTGATATTCAGAAAGAACCTCCCTTGTTTCAGTTTGTGCTCATTGCCACTGCTCCTGTCATAGGGCACCACTGGCTCCTTCTTTACATTATCCACTTAGATACATGTAGATATTGACTAAATCCCCCTAAGCCTTCTATTCCATAGACTGAACAGACCCAACTCCCTTAGCTTTTCCTTAAATGAGAGATGATCTAGTGCCTACATCATCTTTGTGTTCCTTCACTTGACTCTCCCCAGTAGCTCCATGTCTTTCTTGCCCAGAAATCATAGAATCATAGAATAGTTAGGGTTGGAAAGGGCCTTAAGATCATCCAGTTCCAAACACCCTGCCGTGGGCAGGAGCACCTCCCACTAAACCATGCCATCCAAGGCTCTGTCCAACCTGGCCTTGAACACCACCAGGGATGGAGCATTCACAACTTCTTTGGGCAACCCATTCCAGTGCCTCACCAACCTGACAGTAAAAAACTTCTTCCTCATATCCAATCTAAACTTCCCCCGTTGAAGATTGAACCCGTTACTCCTTGCCCTATCACTACAGTCCCTAATAAAGAGTCTCTCCCCAGCATCCTTATAACCCGACCTTCAGATACTGGGAGGCTGCTCTGAGGTCTCCACACAGCCTTCTCTTCTCCAGGCTGAACAGCTCCAACTTTCTCATCTTGTCTTCATACAGGAGCTGCTCCAGCCCCCTCATCATCCTCGTGGCCCTCCTCTGGACTGCTTCCAACAGTTCCATGTCTTTCTTATGTTGAGGACACCAGAACTGCACACAAGACTCCAAATGAGGTCTCACAAGAGCAGAGTAGAGGGGCAGGATCACCTCCCTCGACCTGCTGGTCACGCTCCTTTTGATGCAGCC
>JAOEHX010052517.1:0-25474 GCA_025448015.1 Bolborhynchus lineola
CCTTGGGTGACATGGTTTAGTGGGAGGTGTCCCTGCCCATGGCAGGGGGGTTGGAACTGGATGATCTTAAGGTCCTTACCAACCCTAACTGTTCTATGATTCTATGATTCTATGACTGATGTGGTTATAGGATATGCACAGGAATGTCCATGTATCCTCTACTTCTACCTTTTCCAGTGTCTTTGTGAAACAACATTTGGAATTTCATGTAAAAATAATCTTTGATATTTGGGAGCAAAGATTTATTTTAGGAAAAGATATCAATTCTTAGACTTTTTTTTCCTGCCTGTGCCAGATCAGAATGTAGCAGGAAACTAATGTAAAAGCATGTGCCATTGGGATGAAGAGGCCTCTTTTAGAAACCTCTGAAGTTTATTGAGGATTTACTAATCATTACAATTTATATACCCACATTATCATCAGGTGAGAATAATAAGCTAAAATAACATGAGCAAATACTATTACTTCAGAAAACTGATTTGTCTACAGTATCTAGAATTTCTCTTTGTAACTTCAGTAGATCTGCAAATTAGGAACTTTCTGCTGAAGAATATGACCATCACTGTTTAGCATTTTAAGAAGAAAATTATAAGAATTGAATATGTAAGTAATACAGGCTTACATGAAAAAAACTTTAACAGCTTGCTAATGATTTTTAATAGCATTGACTGACTAAAATATGCAGAGGATTCGAAAGGAGTACCCATGAAAGATTTGTTTTATTTGTTAGAATTTTCATTAACTCTTAAATCACATCATATTTTCCTATACTTGTGATTGCAAAGTTTAAATTTAGGAAGAGAGACTTCTCCACCTCTAAACCTCTGACTTCTTAAAAGAGAATAGTAAACCAACTGGTGTGAACAGCTTACTTAAAAATTTAAATGTCAAAAATTAAAATGTTACTTTCTTCAGGATAGAAGGACATTTGAAAACACAAGTTATGACAAACATTGCTGGACAATCACCATTCAGATCACTGAAGAGAACTGACCTTCTCATATTAGTAACAAGACTCCTGGGTCCACGGCATGCACAAGATATTTTCTTAGAGGTGTAAAGTTGATGGCAAGCATATGCTTTTGTCTTCTGGTTGTCTTGGCTAAGTTTACTCAACACTGTTCAGAGGTAAAAATAGCAGCTGTTATCCCTCAATAGCTAATGTGCTGTCATGCTGCACTTTATGGATGCATCACTAAAAGAAGAATTAAACGTGCAAATTGATATGTAGAAAATTTAAGCCTCAAATCTGTCATTTAACACACTTTACAATGACAGATAAGAAAATTAAGGATATGATGCATCTATGGCTTTTTTTCTTGGGTTAGGAGATAAACTCTTTCTAGTAGCTTTATTCCTGTTTGAAAAGTACATTGAACTCAACACAAACATTTCTAATTCCTCTTTTTGAAAGCTTAATGTTCTAGTTTAGTGACTTTCAGCTCAGAGCAGAAATATTGCTGAGACAAAAATGCTGACAGTGAGACTTCAAAAATAGTTTTGGATGAACTCAGATTACGAGTAGTTCATACACGCTTCCCAAAAATGGACATAACAACAGGAGACTTTTCTCCCCCATCTAAGAGGTTACTGTGGTCTGTGGGTTTCTTTGTGTGGGAGCTTGCATCTTCATACACAGAAGTATAAGAAAACAGCCTGCAATAAGGCACAAAAATAAAATGTAATATAGAAGTCTTCTGAGGTCTTGGGAATTCTGGGCAAAAGTTAGTCAATAGTATTATGGAAAAGGAAGCTATAAAATGTTCCTGAGGAGATTGTAGGCTCCAGAGAAGCAATCAATTTGAGGATGAGGCATGACAGACCAGAAATGCGACTTTAAATAGACAGTGAGTTTAGTTAAAGTGAACAGCTCATTGAGGGTCCAAAACCAAAGATGTTAAAAGAAATCCCATGGTTTATGTTATACAGGGTGGCAGATTAGATGAGCACAATTATCACTTTTTGATTATAAATTATGAACCCATTAACCTTCATTTCTTTTCTGGTGTCTCTTCAGCAAATGAACGAGCTGCATAGCCACTTATCCTATGTAAACTCCTAAAAGCTGCTCCAAGTGTTGGAGTCAACAGAAGAATTTCCATTGCCTTTGGTGCACATTAGTTCAGGTAGTGGCCAGCAGCAAAATCCATCAGCATATGCACATGCAGCTTCCACATAGAATATTGCTTCTAAGGATATAATGTGTGGGTCAGTTGGGTCTGGTGTAGCAAAAGCTAACCTATTCGGACTTCAACTCCAACACTAAAACCCAATGGCACAAATGTGCTGTGCCCTGAAAAGCTGTGCCGGTTCCCACCAGGATTGTCACTAATTCTACTCCTCAGCCACTCCAGGGGTTCCTTTTCTTCCAGTTTTGCTACTGGGTGTTCAGAGATGAAATTTATACTTATGTTAAATGTTCTTTCTGCGCAAGACGTGGAAGACCAAGACAGGGTGCCCCTTCCAAGTCCATCTTGAACTGATTAAGAAGTGGGATTGCTGTGTGCCAACTTGCACTTCCAGTCTTAAAGCTGCAGTAGAAATTTATCATCCTGTCAACTCTGGTTCCTTTAAGTTCTTGTCAGAGAGAAATTCAATGGGGGCCAAAATATTTTTGAGATTGGCAACTTCCCTTGCAACATTTCACCTTTTTCTGGGGTAGTATTTCTATCCAGTGCAATGCAACACCTCCCTGATAAATGAGGGAAGTGATGGAATAGCAGGGATCTCCCCTTTGCAAGGTATCAAAGCAGAAATGTGCCTTTCCCCCCTTTTTTCATAGTATTTTCTGCTGTAAGGATTTTCTAAGAAAAAAACCCCAAACAAACAAAAGCCATGGTATCAGAGTGATATTAACAATCCGTTTACAGGAAGACAAAATGAGGCAGGCACACATTGACTGCTTTAAGGCTTTATTATTCTTGCCCACTCTGAGAAGAGAGGGAGCACACCAAGCTGCCTCTGTTAGATTTTGATTCAGAAGAGGAGCAGGAGAGCTGGTAGAAATCCCAGAACTACAGCATAGTGCTCTGGATTGCGAATCTCTCTGATCAGTGAGAGCTGTTTGACCCCAGTGTTTTGGCTCTGGTTGTTCAGGCCCTTGTCCAGCATAGGGCATTATCTCTTTCACAGCAAATGCTTTGGTAGATTTCTCTGAAATGGCTTGCCTGCTGTCAAACAAGCATCACAGAATCACAGACTATTTTATGTTGGAAAAGACCTTAAGTTCATATAGTCCCAATCCTCCTGCCATGGGCAGGGACCAATGCACAAGTCTCTGCAGTTTTAGCATATAAATAGAAAGATAGGAAATCTGGCCATAATTCATGTGTTTTGGACTGGAGCAGCAGGCAGGCATACATTGCTCTGCCAGCATTAGCTAATAGGAGAAGACGTTACTTGTTTATAAAGCATGTCTATGGGATGCTTGCTCAAAAGCCTGTAGAGAGCGAGTCCTAGGGACAAAGATACCAGATTCTAAAGTGACTGATGCTGAAAATCTTTATGCGCAATACTATTCAGCTCTTCCTTAACAAATAATATAGGCTTTGTTTTGCTAGCAAGTGGTAGTCTACACTCAAAAGAAAATATCTTTCAAATCACTCAAGGAGGGATGCTCAAGAGAAAGTGATGATTTTTTGTGTTTCCATCAACTGATATGGAATAAAATTCATTCCTGCTCTAGCAGCACTCTGGTTGCTCTTCATCCAGTACACAAAGGCAGAAGAAAGAAAGAATGTGAGTTTTCTCTGCTGTTCCTTTTCATCAGCACAACATGAAAAGAATATTCTAAATCTCAGACCTTTCCCTTCCAAATTCTCTGTTCTTTACTTACAGTGATTATTGAGAGGCACAAAGGTATTTCTTTTTTCTGTTGAGTGCATACTGGAGCATAATGCTATTCAGGCTAACACTATCAGGCAACTGCAGATGCATGCCTGAGTCACACATATGTCAAGAGCACTGAAAGAGCATTACAGCATTAGGAAGAGAGAAAAGTCTGGTTTTGATTACTGATAATTATAGATAAGCTGTAGCTGACAGTCATTTTCTGACCGCAAACTCAAATCAATCAATTAAAGACTGCATGCAGCAGCACCCATGTTTAATCATTTCCAGGCTCTTTAAGATGATCCATTACTCTGATAGCAAGTCAGAGCTGCTGTGTACCATTTGTTGTTGCTGCTGAGGGTCAAATGTGCAGCTACTTTCAGGCTAATTTCAAAAACACAGTTCACAATCTAAAAAAAGAGAAATCTGTATATAAAGATTAGTCATAACAATTAAATCACTCTCTTAGTTAAATTAAACGAACTTCACAGCTGATGATTTAGATATCTTTTCATCTCATGACACATAGATAAGTGCATTTTTTAACATAATGTATCAGTGATGCATCAGAGAGGTAAAGAGGATGGAATAATACAAATTCAACTATGTTCCTCCCTAGTTACTATTTTCAAAGCTTTTTTCACATGGCAATTGAAATATGGGAGAGAAGTTTGTAATGGGACCTGGACAAAGAACTGCTGTCAGACTGTAAGACTACACATTGGCACTACTTTGACAAACTGGGTTGGTTTTGCTGAAATACGTTTAATTCCCAAGCACTGAAAAGAGAAAAAAGGTTCTGCTGGTGTAGATATTAGCAGATAATATTTTCAGAATAAAATAGTTTCATTTTTGCTTTGAAACGATTTCTAAATCAGATGTTTGAAAATAGAGAGGTATGTCATGTCACATACCTCTTTGGTGTAAGTGAAGTAAGTTATTATGGTTTTACCAAAATGAAATGTTTTGGGTAAGATTTCTTTTTAAAAGATTTTCCTTCAGGGAGAAGTTTTCCATTTTTATTCATAATCCAGTTAAAACCACCTCTAAAAATTCTGTTTTGAATAAATCGGAATTTGTAAAAGAAATAATTCCATCAATAATTTTCCAGTTAAATCCTGGATAACAGTAGATTATAGCCTTTACCTTCTAGCTGTGCTAAGCCAGCATAGCACCAATTAGTGACTTGACTAGATTTATCACAAAGTCTCCGACCAGCCCTTGGAGCAATAATGATGGCTGTCCTAGAAGGATATGGTCCAGTTGCACCCAGAAACGAAAATAAATTGAACGTCAGAGAAAACAATTAGCTAATACAGCATAACACCGAGATGCAGGTCTTTCTTTGGGTTTCTATCATCAACTTTGTCATTCTAGTAAGCTATATTCAGTCCGCACATTTTTAATATTTGGTAGAATCTGCACTGATTTCATTTTAACAATTTAATTTATATTAAATGAAACTGGATAAAGCTTCTTCTTAACTAAGAAAGCGTACTTTCACTAAGCAAGGGTATTTGTACCAGAATTCAGCATATATTAATGAAACATTTATAAATAGACTAATGTTCTTGGTTGTCTTTGTATCCCAGTATTTCACTTAAAAGACAAAAAGATCTCCATGCCACTGACTTTGTTTCTCAATACAACGCAGAAGTAGGAAACAAAGAGCATCTCTGACATTACAAAATAAAGGCTGATTTTTGCCAAGCACTGGGTCTCATCTCAGTTACCTTTTGATATCTCCAGCAGAGACACCCACACACAGTTGCCTTATACAACTGTCATAGCCACTGGAGATAAGTAGTGTCTTCTAGAACACAGTTAATCTCATCCAGAAGTATGAGACCCTGAATGTGCCTTCTCACCACAGTCAACAAGAGAAACTGAGGGTTTTCAGATTAGTCATAGACATGTACATGTGGCCACACAAGCCTCCTGCACAGAGTTACATCTCCCTAAAGAACTGGGATATCTGACTTCAGAGTCCTGAGACTGACCCAGCCCTTAGGTGAGGTTTATTGCACTGAGAAGGAGCAGCACAAGTAAAAATGTGCTTTTGCCCCAGTGGCTGCACTTCGCATGTTACCGCCCGGGTGTGGTGAGAACTAGTACCCAGTAGCTGAGACATGAGCACTTTTGTCTGCTTCTTCATAGGAATACCCTGACTTCCCGCCCACAGACTTGCCTATGCTTCTTTCTGAAAACAAAATGCTTGATATGAAAATGGACTGCTGTTTTTCTGTTTTTCCAGGGGGCTTCAGGTAAACTGTTGTTAGGAATTCATTGCCATCATATCAAGAAAATCCCACTGTGTGCTAGCTTGACACATTTTTGCGTAGAGGTTGCTGTGGGTAACACTTCCCTTGCCTGGGAACAGCAAATGTCTGCTGTGCACAAGCTGTTCCCTCACTTATTCTGCTGCCATGTACAAGCACCTCTGTAGGTACAATTTGTTACAGCTCCTTTTATTAACCTCCCACCCAAACAACAAATGGGCTTTTAATTCGGTAGAGATACTTTTAATAGACTCTTTAGTACTGTTTGTTTATGTGAACTTCCTGTTGATCTCTTTGAGGATTTTGTCTCTCTAAGGAGTTCCAGCAGGACCCAATGCCAGGGTGCACAGCAGAAACTCTTTGTCCTTTCACTGGGGTATTATCAGCTGATCTGAATACCTCCTTGTGAAATTGTTTATTTATAATATTCATCTCAGAGCATTTACACTCTGCTGATGATTTGAAATTCAAGCAGTCATTTATAATCATGTTAAATAAGACCACATTTCTATTGCACTCACAAGCTAGTTATCAGATTACATGTCTGTTTCGTTTCTTTTATCTCTGATACAATGCGCTGTTCTCAACAGCGGCATCAAATGAACTTAGATGTCCGACTATAAATCATGCACATGTCGAAACAATAATGCTGAAAGGATTATCATCACCGTCTGTAATGACAATAATGGAAAACAGATACTGAAAGGACATTTTTCTGATCTTCAGAAAATCCCTGAAAAGGTCAATTTACTTTTCTTTGGGGAATATTTAACACAAGGATAGTTATTGGTTTATACTTCTGTTGAAAGAACTGAACTTATAATAAGCACAATGTCACAATATAAAGTATATTTTATTGCACTGTTATGGTGGGGGTCTCCAGATGGTCCTGATAGACATACTTGTATAAGGAAATGCTTTTTTGACTGAGAACACTGATCACTGTTTGATGAAACGCTCTGTCAAAGCTGAAGTGCACTACTGTTTGTGGGAACCTGTTGCAAGTAGCAGGGAGAATATCATCCACCAAGACCTAACTGGTGTCTGGGTTTGGAGACAGATTCTATGGGGTATAACAACAGAAAATCAGTGCTAAGAAACAGAGCCTCCTACACACCACTAATTTCTTTAATTGTCAGAAGCATACATCCAACTCTTAGGTCCTGAATTTGCAGCTCTCAGATCTAACTTGAGTCGTATATTTTAGGACTCAGTGGACTCATAGGCTTTTCTTGTCTTCTTCATGGCAGCTAATTCTATACAACAGAATTAAATTTCTTAGTCTCAGCCTTATTTCTGTTGGCAAAAGTTAACTACTGTAACAGATAAATTCCGTATCTCTTGCTCTTTGCCTATATTGTTGTTTTCTTGCCATCCAGCAAGCCATTTTTAAGCTAATCCTGGAGTGCAAATGTGGTCATACTGTGCCAGCACAACTGAAGGTGCAACAACCTTCAGCTTGGGTACTGTTGTGATATGACAGGAGCTCAAAACCATATTTAAATAACCAGGCTTTGCCCATCCAGCATATTGTGAATTTACCGGGGTAGGGTGTACTCACATGAGCAATCCAGCTGTGAGCTGAGGGAACAGCAACCTCCAGCAAGCAGAAACAGTAACCTCTTCTACTGGTATGGCCAGAGCTACAAGTCCATAGCCTTAACCACAAGGTTTTGGTTGCATGAGGAGCTAGCTCACTTGCTGCTTAAAGAGAAGTCTGCAACAAAATCACACAAAAATGTTCAAATTAGAATTGTTACCCATGACCGCTTGCAACACATCTCTCCTCTCTGGTCGTTCTTTCAGCAGTACTTTCTAGCATATTCTGGCAGCTTTGTCTACTGGCATCTACAGTAGAGGGCACAGTTCTGATCTCAGAGTTTCCAGATGGACACAGAGAGCTGAGCAAAGGCAGTAGAAGTAATACATGTGATAAGAATGCCTTATGAAGAGGTATTACCAGTGCAGCTTACTGGGCCACATCAGGGCTAATTCCATAAGGTATGGTTTGTGGTTATGCTCTTGGAATAACAGCTCACAAGAACAAGTGAGATAGTGCATATCCTCAGAACAAATGCTTTATTTGTAGAGCTGTCCAGCAGAGCTGCTTTGTAACAAGTTCTACTTGAATTTCTCCCTCAGTGAGCCTATCTCACCTACCAGCATGTCATGGCCACGTGGGGCAAAGCAGTACACACCACTCACTGCTTGTGGTTAGGAAAGAGCTCCCTCCGTTTGGAGAGGGCTTGGTTTCTTTTCTGGCTACTGGGCTACTTGTTTGTCTCCTGGTACAGCCTCTGAAAGCTATTGCGAAATGTGTGGATTGCCAAAAGAAAACACTACTGTGTCTTGTTTACAGAACCCAAGCTCCCTTAAGAGAAACCCATAATAGTTAAAGTGAGGACCTCATGTCCTTCTTCAAAGGATGGCCAGCACATAGATGTTCTACCTAGGGCACAGGCTGAACATTGCTTTTGAGAGACGTAATTTAGTTGTTGCTCCTCACTTGATTATGAAAAGAATAAATTGTGGGAGCCTTTTTTCTAGACTGGATCACTCCCTTTCAGATGCATTGGAGAAAATAATGAGAAAACATAGTCTTGCAAAGCCCAAGGTACTGACCTTTCCTTGTCCATGCATAGTTGTCAGTATGAAAAGGAAATATGGGTCCAGGGAAGTTACATCTACAAATCTAAGCCAAATATGCTAGTAAAATGGTTAAGTAATCTGGAGAAGCTAATATTTGTAAATCCATCCCTTTATGCAGGTCCTGATTCCTTTCTTTTGTCTTATAATGGTCTGGAATGTCCTCTAGGACTATCCACTTTCAAAATTTGAATGTGTGGTCAGAGATTTGGATTCATCTCTAATTTTAGGGATCTACATATCAAGTGTTTGTATCACAGCTTGTCACTGAACCTCCTTTCACAGTCAATAGAGATAACTTCAGCAGTCAGAAGAGTCTGAAATCAGATGAAACATGCCTCAGGCTGCCACTGATAAACCAACTGGGTCCCAAATGACTCTAAAGGGGATTACCTGCCTAGCCCAGATGTAGACACTTACACTGTAGACTACTGAAATTAGAAAAGATGAATCTTACTAAAAAGAAAAGAGGATGAGCAGATCTTGAAAGACAGGACTGGTACCATAGATACTGAGCACCAGATGTCTAAATTTTCCCTTTCTTTACTGCACTATTGTAAAGGAACATTACCCTAAATAAGAATTTCTCTGGTGCAGGATTCTTCAGCAGCAGCTCCCTTGTCGGTGTAACAAAAACTCCTGTTGGAGAGGCAGAGACACTTCTGCAAAAGCTGACGAGTATAAGCTGGTGGAACAGTCCATCACATCTTCATCACCAGGACAGAATCACTGCATCATAAGTCCTAGATCTAGGGTAGTCATAAATTCCCTTGACAGCCACTCTCCGAGTGAGAAAGCAGATGAACTGAATATGGTTGTGCTAGGAGATCTCCATGAGGGCTGTCAACTTGCCCTTCAAGTTAATATTTTTCTGGAATCCACTGAAGGCCTTTATAAACACAATATGCTCGGTCACTTTTCCATGTTTGTGCCCCCACAGATACAAACAGGCCCCTAGCAAAATGCTTCTTACCAGCTGTCAGACCTCCCAGTCGCCTCCTGGGCCTCCACCTACTCATTTCCTTAATGGCACCTTTCAGTAGCTCTTACCACACCACCAAAGGAGCAGGTGCCAATTCTAATTCTAAATAAATATTTCCTGTGTCCTTTATGGTCAAATCTAAACCATAGCAGCCTCCTGCAAATTTCCTGCCACCCCATTCTGGGGAAACAGGGAGAGTTCAAGTGCTCTTTTGCATTCTTCCTACTGGATAAGATTACTCTTACTGCAATATGCACCTGTATCTCATAGTACTCTCACTCTACTTAGACATGAGGCTGACTAAGAGCAAAGATGGTACTTGTCTTCAGGGTGAAGCATCACAGTCCCAGGCTCCAGTTCTCACACAATATAGAAAGATAATACTAGTCAAACAAAGAATCATAGAATAGTTAGGGTTGGAAAGGACATTTACATATATATAATTCTCCTGAATCTTATCTCTAAATCTGTTTTTGAGACAAGACTGAATATTAGCTGCTCTTCATCTCAGAGCATTAGTACCTTAGGTATTCTTGTCATCTTCCAGTTATTCAGAAGCATGTAAATATATATAAGCAGAAAAAAGAAGTTTTCCCTCTGCTTTCTCAGTCTTAATAGAGAAAGCCAACATCTACCATGATATTTTCTGATCACTCCATCTATGCTTCACTAATATTCAGCTGGGATACAGTGAGAGGAACATTATGCAATGCACACTGATATATCACCCTAATTTTAAACCTCAGAGTGCAACAGATAATATCACTCAGTCAAATTATGCTCAGCTAAACACAAACATTTAAAACAAATGAATCTCAAAGAAGAAATTTTGCCCTCAGACATTTCAAAGGCATTTGTGAAAAAGTACGACTCAGGATTTTAGAGTTCTTGTTTTCATTACTCTGTGCTCAAGTATTGGCCAAGTATCAAAGCTCCTGAAAGCAGCAAGACAACTGGAATATTCAAGATAGGGAAAAGAGCCCTGGAACTGTCCCTTGAAAGAAAGACTTTTTTCTCTGAAGCTTCAGCTTCTCCTGCAAGGTTTCATTTTTACTATGTTTTTAAATCAATCTACAGTGATTCTTTACACTGCTATCAATACAGCAACAGTATATCCTTAAAGCGTTATAAATTCATACTGAAATTAATCTGGCTAGACCCCAGGGTTCAGACTACTATCTGAAGTCTCAACATAGAATGCTCCTTTGTTTTGCCCTTCTAATTTAGCTTTTTGGAAAGTCCTCTTTGTCAGCCAAACCAAGTGGTTTCAGAGAGTGGTGATACTTGCAGCTACTCTTCATGCATTGTTTCCACTATATTCCCTTTTAAAACAAGTTAAATTCCACTTTAATTAAGAAGCTGAGGACAGAAGATGATGCAGAAACAACACAAAGACTGCAGAAAATACGTCACTGATGGAGTCAAACTATAGTTTTAGAAATGAAATTGACTTTTACAGGTGATGGAAACACTGTTTTTAACAGCATCAACCGTTTACTGCTGTATATCACAATGATCCAAATTGCATCATATAAAACTTTGTCTTTATTATCAGTAAAATAAATAAACACAATAAAAATGCTACACTCTCCTGTAAAGCTGTGCCAGTCTGATATTTATAGCTATGGGACAGCTTTTTGCAATGAATTTTTCCTCTTATATGGGTATTTTAGGAGAAAAGGTAGGATTTTTTCAGTAGAGAACTTTTGTGAGATGCTAAGGGAATTTTTTCATTCTTCCATTCTGCAGAATTTCATCCTCTCTGCTATTCCCCTCCCCCTGAATTTCAGAACACTAGAAACTTTCTTACTGAAATAGAAAGATATAAAAGAACCAGCAATAGTGGAAGTAGTCCATCTTTTATACTTATTAATTGAAATGAAATAGTCTTATTTTGGTGGCTGCAGCCCACAGAATGCCTGAGAAAAGCCAGGAGCTCCTTCTGGGAGCTGTTTTCACCCACTGCCTTATTTCTCTTTTGCTGTATACATGCTTTTTAAAGGACTTCTGCTGAACAACATCCTTCCAGTATATTTTTGTATGGATTAATGTATAGTGCAGTTGTCTGTGTCAGAAAGACACTGGAGTTGATGATTCAGGAGACCGAGTCTTGTGTCTTATGTTTCACAGATTTACAGCACCAAGAAGAGGTACTTACCGCAGTTTCAGGTATCCTGGCAAGAATTAAGGAAATGGTAGTGTTGAAACCAGCAGGAACATTCTGCTCCCCATAGTTAGATTACTAGTTACAGCCAAAACAGCATTGCTTCTCTATGCAAACACACCCCCAATATTTTTTGCAATCAACAATATCTCCTGTAGCATTTCCTTTGGTTTTATAATTTCTAGCTTGGGTGTTGACCTAAGCTTGGCCAGAATAACTTAGGACATGACATACATTTTTAGCACTCTGTAGAACAAGTCTTCTACCTCAGATGTTTCAGAGATGAGGGCAGAGGAAGAGACTAAATCAGCAGAGAGGAAGGGGACAATCAGTTTTATTTCTGGTTGTGGAGGAAGCAGAAAGTGGCCAACATGCTCTGCCAGGGAAGCACCAGCACATACTGATGGTGGGTCAGACAATTAATGTTATTTCACCAGGGAGTCTAGAAAGGCAATTACATAATGTCACTAGACAATGGAAAGTTAGAAGTGTATTGAAACAACAGATGACTTGGCTCTGAATGGCAAGTCTTCCACTATTAGCCTTGCTGTGCTAATTCCCTCACCTTTAGCTCAGCAGCAACAAGAATACTGATCTCACAGGGCTTTTACTAATTTCCATAAATGTTTTTCTATAACACTGCCTTCTATGGTGATACTAATATGAAAAAATGCTTAAGGAGGCCCACAGCAAATGATGTCTGTAAATTAACAGCGCAGCCTGTGACTCTGCAAGGAATAATGCAACTATCTTTTCAGTGTATTTTTCTCCTCCTTCATGCACAGGCTGCAGATATTTGACTGGGGAGAGGGCCCACTGAGTGGGGAAAATGCTTCTGCATGCCCTGCTGCACCCAGGTTTCACCCCAGCAGTGCACCAGGGCCAGGAGGAGCCACTGGCAACAGAGCCTCTTCCTTGTGGGTTTCCTGCTCAGCCTCAGTAGGATGCAAGAGCCTCAAGTGGTAGAAAATTAGAGCTATAAATTAAAATTAATCTGCTTTTTTTTAACCAGTCAGGCAGATAGGGGTGTGTGTATGTATGTGTACTTGTACAGAAGAGCTCCATTTGCATAGTGAAAGAAGTAGAAGTTACTCAGGTGGTTCAGCTAGGGGAGCAACAATATATACTGGTAGCTGTGAGTATCTGCTTCAGAGGTGTGACCACTTGATCAAGCAGTTAAAAGCTTTCAGAAAGTTATATTTAAGATAATCAAGTTTTGTTTAAAGTAAGGCAGTATGCTATAGAAATTAATTATGACAGAATCCTTCTGATGTTTGTTAGTGAGGACATTACTTCTGTTACTTACATCACCCAGAATATGGATGAAGCCTTTATTATTAAAATAGGAAGAGAAAGCATATATTCGAGCAGACAAGAAGACCAAACTTTTGTTTGGAGAACCGAAAAATGAAGTCTGAGCACTGCAGTTTTTTGGAACTCTTTTTCCATTTCGTTTGATAATTTCGAAGACAGAGTGAAACAGGGGTCAA
Organism: Bolborhynchus lineola; assembly: GCA_025448015.1. Taxonomy (NCBI): domain Eukaryota; kingdom Metazoa; phylum Chordata; class Aves; order Psittaciformes; family Psittacidae; genus Bolborhynchus; species Bolborhynchus lineola. Next base: position 13,393 of record JAOEHX010052517.1, read on the forward strand.
AATAAATCTGCCCTGGAACAAAACATACACCTTTGTTCAGGATTTCATACAGAAAGATGCAGTCAAATTTTGTCAGTCTCATCACCACTGCACTTTACTGTGCCTGTTAAGAGCTCAATTAAACCTGAGAAACCTTTACAAAGTGAAATTATTTTTATAGCTGCCCTGATTACACCCCATTCCTAAGTCTGAACCATGTGCTTTCCCTCACCATGGTACATGCTATAAACAGCTGTCTCCTGAGGGGAGAGAATAAGGAAGTGGAAGAATGTTTCATCAGGCAATTAGTACTATTGAAACATATAGATTATATATATTTAAATGTTACAAAAACTTGTCAGGGTACAGCGTGGATCTATGTCTGACACATAAACATGAAAGTACAGCCTTGTTCTTTATTGCAAAGTATTTATATTGTAAAAATTGGTTAAACATGTTCTGCATCTATGCAGGCTGAGGATGTTTCACAGCAACACACAAAAAGGCAAGCAATTCTACAATGTACCAGAGTTGTTGATGCAAAAAAGTTTAGGTTTTAATGCTATAACTATTCTGTAAGTTGGCCTGGAATATAGAAATATTTTATGAAGTTGAATTTTATTTATACAAACATATAAAACAAAAAGGGAAATCTACTGTTAAGTTTTGCTACCATAAACCATTTCTGAAATAAAGAGGATGATTTCTGAGAAACAAGGGATTGCAAAGACATTCCTCCTTCACTGTAGAGTTTAAAGCTGTGGACATTCAGCACTTTAATTTTAATTTCCAGTCTAGTAAGTACTTCTCATCTTCAAAAGTTAAATTTTCAAGGCACTTTTATAAGGCGGATACATGTTGGCTTTCCGGATACAGTTTGCTTGCTTTTTTTGACAAACTATTATTGCATTTCCCAACACACTCTTTTTTTTCACCCCTGTTTACAGTCACAGGGATCAGCTTTTTATAAGACTGCAACCCATAGGGAGGGAAAGAGCCAAGCAACTCTTGAAGTCCTTCCGCAAAATTAAAATCATGAAGGTTTTGCCAATTATCAGGAAAACTAAAACCAAAATGATAGCAAGGAAGTGCTTAAACCTTTACTCTATAGTTTGTATTTAAAGAGTAATATTAGTTCTCTTATTTAAAAAAAGCCCAAACAACTCTAATTCCATTTGCCAGCTTACTTCAGGAAGGTGTTTTAAGTTATTGATAAACTTAGGCCAACACACAGAGTGACTAAAAGCTTTTGTCTCCTTGCGGCAGACTCGTAAGTTGAGCAGGTTTTATGTTGAAATGTGAGAGAAAGATCACAGTGATTGCCCTAGATCCTGAATTCAGATGGGGTCTCCCAATAAATCTAGAAATAATTCTGAAGTAGTTGTTGAAGCGTACAGATAATAAACAACAGTTTGCATTTTAAAGCATGGTTTAAAGATCCCATGGCAATGGCTATGATACCTGCTGAGCCAGTCCAGGTGTCAGTGCAAAGTCATGTACTTCAGCGTGTTTATCTGTGCGGATGGATGCTTACACAAACTGCAAATTCACATATACATTCCATGCTGCGTATAGCCCTAAGTGGCTCTGGATATGTAGTTTAGACCACATTCAGTCCATTCTTGCTCTCCAGATTAAGTAAGCAATGATGGCATTCTCCTACTGGGTACAAACCTACTAGCAGATTTTAAGCAGAAAGACCTGTGTATGTTAGGGACCTAGGTGTGGATCTGTCTGGGTATAGGAGTTAACTAACTTGGCAGTAGCTACAACTCTTTTGGCTGCTCTCCAGAATTCTCAAGGAGGTGATCACGTTTTTGTTACCAAGGGCTGATGAAGCACATACACAAAACAAGACTTGAAGTTGTCCTCTGCATCCATGGCAGAAAAGAATGAGCCTGTACCACTAGGCTCTTGCCCTACCATCTTCCCTGCACTCACTGAAAGCAATTACAGCTGGATAGCTGGTGGCTTGCAGAGCAGCATGAAGCACCATGCAGTTTTTTGTTTTCCATGAAGGACCTGAAGTGTTCTTCAGCCAGTGTCTGGAACCATCCCTTCATTTCTTAAAAGTTTCTTAACTTCCAGAACCTAAGATACAGCCCTCCTCATCTACCAGACCACCACAGATTAATTGGCAGTCAGACAAATGACCACAGATGTTTGCAAGATGTTGTTGAGTCCCTTCTGAGACTATCATTACCTGCCTAGCGTCAGTGCAGCACTGATACGTAATTTATTCCTTTGGAAGAACTCCATCACCGTATAACAAAATAACATAAATCTTCGCACAAATGTCATTGCCTTGGGAGAAGCCCAGCACTGAAAAGCTGGAGGGATTGCTTTACATCAGCCGAATTTGCTGCTTGGTCTTGATGTGAGATAATGACTCTTAAAAGTGTTTTTCTGGCACCCTTGTTAGGATAGTGCCTCAGACATAGTAGATGGGAAACCAAACCGGTAAGCGCTAATAAATGCTCACATGTGGAAGTAGTATTTAGCAGTGTAAGTATGGAACAAACCAGACATTTTTTTCCCCCCATTAGTCTACTGACACCCGTCAGGAGACGACCGTCGGAGACGTTTGTGACCTGAATGATGTTGATCACTTTAGCGTCTAGCCAAGAGGTGGCAGTACTCCTCCACTGTTCCGGGACTAGAAGGTGCCTCAGGACACCGCGAGGTTCGTCTTCATAGCATCACTATCATCAGCTCCTCCTTTATTTATACTTACAGCTGAGAGAAAATACATGTTCCACATGTCTCCTGTGCTGGGAGGGCTCCACTTCAGCAGCCTGGAAGCTACCTATATGTAGCAATATAGAAATTTATAGCATCCTTCAGCAACTTGGTGCACCTCTGCCTCCTCCACTGCACAGTAGAACCCAAGGGGCTGCAGCAGGTCCCCAACTGTGGAGAAGGTTTTAATTTTGCTGAGGATCATGGTTCTTGAAATGCCATAAACTGTGAACACACAGATGGAGCAGTTTATGAACTGCAGAGAAACGTGGAGTATTTTAGCCCAAGTATTAAATCAAAGAGCATGTTTTGTTATTTCCTGTTTCATTGCTGTTTGTAAAATAGTTTAATGGGTAGTGAGCAGTAAACTGTTTAAAATCTGCCGTGCACATTGATGCGGTTTTATATTGCTGAAGAGGGGAGGATTTCACTGCTTTGGGTGTGAGGGAGAGAGGAAGATTATCCTGATAATGAAAACCACAACCAATGCATTTACTTTGGAACAATTGTTTCAATTACATTACCATGTAGATATTTTAATCAAAAATAAAAGTGATAATCCCCAAATGCAGGCCTAACAACAATCAAAACAGCTGCATACTTAAAAAAAAAAGAAAGCATAGCTCTTAGTAATGAGGTTTACATGCAGCCATGGAGAGCATTTTCTGTAAAACAAAAGTGACCCTATTTAAAATATAAAAGGCTGTATTTATTAAGCACAAATGTAATGACCTAATGACAGAGTTGATATGGATCACTACCTCACACCATCCAGGCTGTTACACCCGTGAAATTTTCTTATGAGTGTTAGAAACACCTACCACGTAGCGCAATGCAAGGTGAATAAGAGCAAAGGGACTGGCTTGCATCCATATGGCTAAACTCTTTTTACTTCTCCTCAACATAATGGGATCATCTATCCTGACTTTTGGGCACAGTCTCTGCCTTGTGCTCTCCCGTGAACAGTGCCCAGGAATGGTAGCTGTCACAGAACAGCCTAACAATACAGATGTAGGAGTGTATTTACTATATGGTTTCCTGTGTGGTGAAGCATGCTAGCAATGAATCAGCAGAAATGACTGTGCAACAGTACTCATGTCTATGTGTTGGCCATGTTTGGTTTCTAGAATGGGTGTAGCCAAAGAGGCTGTACGTGAGATGGAATTCCCTACCCACTAACCAGACAACACCAGCATAGGAGTCCCTTAGTGTCTAGCAAAGTTGTTTCAGGCTAGCCTACTACAACATGCACTCTCAGGTAGCTGGCTCTGTATATTCTTCACTAAACTTCTTTTGGAAGGGTGAAAGCATTGAGAAAACCCATTTCCATTTCGAATCTTCCCTTGGACCTCACAGAAAGATCTGTGACTTCTCCATGGCTAGTGTGAATCAAATTTCGAGCACATTTCTGGAGCTTCTCCATTAAAGCACTTCCTCTCTTCCTTGTGGCTCTCCTGATTTACTTCTCTGTCAGATAGATCAGAATTAGTCCCTAGCCTGGTTTCAAAATAAACAAAAGACAGTAAGGCTCCTGCAGAAGGCCAAATACTGAAAGGGAAACTCACAAGAAGAGATCCTCCTGCAGCCTTATGTTTCCTCTTGTCTCAGTGGAGGAAACATAAGCACTTTGGAGAAGAGTTACAAGGATTTATTGTTGAAGTGTTTGTGTGTCTTACAAGAGAATAAGGTACCTTCTTCTTGTTGGTCTTGGCTGGTTAAAATGCAAGCTCTTGGAGCAGGAACTATCATTCTTCCTTATGTCTGTTGTGGTGGGTCCTGACTTCAGCAGAGGGGTGCAAGTGCTGAGGTAATGCAGACAACTGCACTGGCAATCATAGAAGCCCTGTCAGCAATCCCAAACTTTCTCAGGTAAGTACGTCAGGCAAGGTCCATTGGGACCATGAGCTTAGGGCTGAGGCTGAGGGGACACTGTTCCTGAGTTCTTCTCTTTGCTCTGCATGGCCTTCAGTAATAATTTAAAGCCTGAAAAACACACTGAAAGACATTCTTCTGAAATCAGAGGTGACTCTCATGTGTACAACACTTCTGAAAAATCAGACCCTTAACCTGCTTTTGTCTCTGATCTTCATTTCTAGAAGATAAATGACTGTGATCACTGAGGTACCACAGTAAGGGGAACATACAACTTCTTGGAAAGGAAAGAGTAAAAAGCCTCTTTCATCTGTATTTCTGATGATGTTTTTAAAGTGAAGCTCATGACTGTAAGACTGTTACCCAGGAGGAGTATGCTTGGGGTAGGATTATCAAAGGTGTTAAGTGACACTCTCATTTTGCACACTTCGAAATCAACGATTTTATCTTTAGCTTCACTGGCAGTAGAATTACAGCATTGCAAAAATGCTTTTTATAAATGATACTTTACTTCTCCTTTTTAAATGTGAACTCACACTTTTTGCTAACAGGGTTTTAGGCAACCCATCAGTATATTACCACCTTCTTATGAGTGGAGTCTGGAATGGCCAAGGAGGTTACACAGCATCATAGTCCTAACACCTACCACTGCAAGTAAAACAGTTATCCTTTTTACAAAACCTTAACCTGAATTTCAGTGTGTGAATTCAAGGAAGTCTCTCAAGATTTGTAACCATCCTAAATAAGGTTAAAATTTATGGACAGACTCGTTACAAAAGGTCAATAGTGAACTTCCTCTCCAGGTTTACTCACAAGATTTCCAGTACTTACTCTTTCTCTCTGGGCCAAAAATTCTCTGAGGACCAAGTGTCTTTCCTGTGGTCTTTGCAACTTTTGCTCTCAGTCAAGCCAGAAACGCAGAAAGCTGCAGCAGCTAATTAACTAATATAATCCCAAACTATAATTAGAGTTGAACTTCACTGATGTGTAGAGGCTGCTGTAAGAGGCTTGGTAAGATTCTGTTCTGTAAAAGCAACATTGGTAAGGAAAGGTCAGAGCTGTGTTTGTTGTGGGACAGTGCTAAGGAGATGCTAAATAAATGCCTGGAGAAAAGCCTTACTTTGTTCCAAATGGATCCGTACTGCTCAGTTGCTTCCCATAGTTTTGAGGAAACAGGGATTAATGAGGCAAGAAACACTAGAGAGTAGTTGCATTTATGGGGTATAGCACCACAGTTCTCCTCATGGGATCAATAGCTCAGAGTCAGGTTTACAGGGCCATAAGTCCACAAGTGTCAAGAGAGGACTCAGGTGCTCTCTAATCCACACACAGTATTGGTTTATGGTCATCTGAGTCAACCTGCCCACTGGAATTTTTTTAGCTTAAATGCCAGAATGCTAAAAACAATCAACTGCAGCAGCACAGCATTTCAAAAAGATGGGTGTCCAAGCTTCCTAAAGAGTCAGTAGAGAGTCCTTGAGTCACTGAAGTGTGATTCTGATACTCTGCATATGGAAAGGACAATTTCTAAAACTAGAAATGGTAAATGTTTCCCAGAAGAGAGGACTGCAACAGAATGGTGCCTTTCCTCTCTGGAGCTCATATTGCTGTCTGTAGGCTCTTCAACTGTTGAGTATTTGGCTGGGACTAAATACCTATTAATGGAGAGCTCGTACTTCAGGAGCACAGCTGCTGGAGGGTACAGTGGTGGTGATGGCACTCCTGAGTGGCAGAGCATCTTTAACAGGAAGTGGTTCCTGTTAAGTCTCCCAGCCAAATTCTCATAACTCTCATAGAAAAGGCTATCCAACCCACAAGAGTCCTTGGGAGGTCAAAGCTTGCTTTGTGGTTCTTTAGTGGAACCCAAAGAGACTTGGAAATTCAAACCAAATATTTAAACCTCTGTATGTATGTATTTACAAATCAAAGGACAATTCTTCTGTTTCGTTGTCAAACCTTCATTAAGATTGTAATGAAACATACATTTGAACAGAGTCTGTCCCCTAGTATTGGCCACTTGTGGTCATCATTAGTATTATTTTTACACTGACATAGATACATAAAACCGGCTTTCCTGACATAGCTGGGAAGAATAACTCAGCTATGGCAATAGTTGCATCCATTTCTTATGGCTGTGGCTGCATAAGAACAGCATGAATAATGATGTCAATACTTTTCACCTTAAATCCTTGCAGGTAAAAGATACCACAGCCTTTACATGGAAGGACTACAAGACATTGTCTTGCCATCATAAAGCTCAGCAGAGATGGTCCCAGACCAAATAAGCCAGTGAGATGGGATTGGGGGTGCCTGTTAGCATCCTCTCCCTGGGCCCGTTTTCCTTGTTCTCTCTGTGACAAGGTAAAATTCTCTGTTCAAACTTGGGATGACATGCACTGACACCTCTCTTCTACCCCCTCCTAGCCAAGATTGATTTCTCCTCAACTTGTTTAGAATGAGACTGGGGCCACCTGTGCATGAGCTGTCAGGAAACGTGGTGCTTTCATTTAAACAGCAGGCAGCTATCAAAACAGCAATAAGAGAGGCTATCAGGCTTAATAATGGCATGCATTAAAAGTAAAATAACCCTCTGAGGTCCAGTAATGTTGCTTTTACCATTTGTCAGGTGTATAATCACTCTGGAGAATAAGAATAGTGAGCTCTTTGTAAAATCATGAATCAACATTCCCAACAATTCAACTGCTGTGACTAGGTCAGGGCAATACCCTCATGTCTCAAAAAACTCCTTAAGTCCTCCTGTCTCCTGAGACCATTACATCAATAGATACCTTCAGTACTACTGAAAATGACAGCTTGCAATGTAATACCAGGAGAAACTCTTTTATAGCTCCTCTATATTAATAGCTGTTGGACTCTACTCCAGGCATTTGTTCTTGTTTCCAAATCCATGCCATATATAATCCCCTGCTCTTACGTGAGAGAAGCTTTTATCATTTTCAGGAGGTTTTTTTTTATTTTTAAACAAGAACAATGCAGTGAAGCAGACAGTTCTTAAGAAAAGACAATCCTTAGGAATCCTAAAATGGTTACATAGGTTGTTTCCAAGAATTTAAAAGAATTTGGTTAATATACAAAAATACGCACTTTTTATTCATTGAGATTTTTTTTCAGCTTTGTGAGCTTTGCATCAGACAAAATCCTGAATTCACTGTTGTTCATGGCAAAATCTATATGACTTCAGTAGACCTAGATTTTACCCACATAGTTTATATAATGATCTGTGTTCCCACACTCTGTATAGCCACATTCTTTTTTTGCACTTGCAATTTGCCTCCTCAGAAAATGCAATTTCTCTTTTCTCTGCTTTAAACCTTACTTCATGTCTTTGAGGTATGATGTAAAATGCAGCAATGGCGTTGGCAATGATTGATATATTACTTCCTCAAATTAAGTCCCCAAGTGATAGTGGAAAAAGACAAAGCAAATGAAAAATTTTGTGGAGTATTTTTTCTTTAGTTTCCTTTTCCAGCAACCCAAGCCCTGTTCTGAACGCCTTTGATACCTCTGTAACCACAAGACAACTACACTCTAGTTAGTCCTGAAATACATATGCAGTGACTACCCTCTGGCTTTGCCTGGGCAGAAAATCCAGCATCTGAATTTGGTATGATCATCTCTCCAACAGCGTACAAACTAGGTCCCTTCTCTACTAAACTTCCAGTTTTCACAAAAACTCTTGGCATTCAGTTATCTTCTATTGCTTTTAAAATTTTGGTTGGAACTGACTGGTGTGAGGGACAGATTCACAGTGATAAATCCACCAAATTGAAGTCATTTTGGTGTAATGTAAAGAAAGTTTTCACCTTACTCAATGCACTGGGGAGCATTTGAAGGAGTCATGGTGAAAGTGTGGTTCAAGGATCACGATATAGCTTGCTGTGGTCCACTGCAACACCTGCTTTCTGACATAAGACTCAGCCCCTGTAAAAGCAAGAAGGACAAGCTACATTTCAGCTGTCTTTCTTGTGACACTCTGTGCAGCTGGACTTCTTGTCTCATGATTTTATCCAGCAGAAGTAAGTATAAGGTTGATTGAAGGTGTTTCTAGTCATTCAGTGATTTAGCTAATAAGTATATGGGGTAATAATACTTATTTAGCCAATAAGTATATAAAAAGGAGAAAAATGACTGCTACTGCTGAACCCAGGACAAGGGAAGTTCCTAGATTCTATCTGGATGATGAAAAGATAAAAGAGATTTGGCAATATCTTAGCCCATGAGGAAAGGAGCTTCTTCCGTCTCCAGTTTTTCTGAGTGTTCAAATATTGAAAGTTTGCATGGATGTGAATATATTTTAGTGTTGTCAAGCACTATGGAAACACAATTTTACTAGATGTTCACTGTATGAAAAATCACTCTACCTAGTTCAGAAAGACACAGTTAAAAAGGAAATACACAAGAATGGAGTTTGACAGATACGCATTTACGCTCGTAACAACTTTATTCTCTTCCTGACCTCTTGTTGCAGTTATTTATTTCTGATGTTAGAAGTTCAGGCTTCAAATGATCCTGGTGAACTGAAATTGGTTTTCTGAATGCTGAAAGAGAGCAATAAGATTCTGTAGCAACTGAGATGCATCTTAGCCCTTGCTGGTGAAAAACGTAAGCTACAGAAAATCCATTTCATCTTTTAGCAAAGGTCCAGTATTTCTGTATATCTCTTTCCTGTGCCTTATGAAAAGGTTTGTACAGTAAAGAATGACTGACTGTATAGCAGTTCTTTCTTCTTTTGCCAAGCTCTTTTTAGCTTTGGCAGCAATTCTCTTTTCCCTGTCATCATCTAATGTCTATTTATTTTACATTGCTACAAAGCCAGTGCAATTCCCTCATAAATCGTGGGTTGTGAAGATGAAGAAACAATTCAATTCCTTTTATTAAAATTCTCCAGAGTCCTCTTTCTTATTCCTACCATCTAATTAGGTTCAGAAAAAGTCATCAGTATGAAAAACCCTTGGAAAAAAATCAACTGAATTAAGAGATCAGAAGTTGCCAAATGCCTTGCATTTCTGAGCTCTGAAATACCTGATCCATCTTGTTTGTCACAGCTACCACAAGAGTGCTTGTCACTAATTGTGTGACATCGTCCTAACCTCCTAGGTCCAACTAACCTCGTATCTTCACTCTCTTTCTTTCACCTGCACCCTCCTGCCCTCCCTTGCTCTTTTGCACAGGAATACCTGTGTATATCCCTCCCTCCCTTAGGGGAGTGAAGATGCTACTTTCAATTTGCATGCTATTTGAACAATTCAACATCCCCCACAGCTGCCTAAAATGAAGGCGGGAATAATGATGGTAGGAAGCTCCACTGACATAGCGCAGTCCTTAATATAAAGTTGTGAACATTAAATGGCATCATGTTGGGTTCATCTAGAGCTATATTGTGGAAATCAGAGAAATGTCCATTTTCCTTTTCTTTTTGTAGCCAGTTACAAATATGAGAAATTTTAAGTTATTGCCCTCCCAGTCTGTGGAGAAAGAAGGTTATCTTATGGGTCATATCTTGTAGTACAAGAACAGATTCCTGATGTTTAATAAGGGTGAGTCTTGGCTTCAATTTTAGGTAAAATCCTTTAAAGCAGACAGCCTCAGAATTCTTTACTGTAAGGGTGGTGAGGCACTGGAATGTGTTGCCCAGGGAAGTTGTGAATGCTCCATCCCTGGCGGTGTTCAAGGCCAGGTTGGACAGAGCCTTGGGTGACAAAGTTTAGTGTGAGGTGTCCCTGCCCACGGCAGGGGGGTTGGAACTGGATGATCTTAAGGTCTTTTCCAGCCCTAACTATTCTATGATTCCATGATTCTATGACACTGATTTTTTTTTATGTTTGCAGGTTGTAGCCGCTGCTTCACAGCTACTTGGTCACTAATGAGTTGAGTGATACTGAAATTGGAGATGCCACTTGAGTGACAGACTTCAAAGATTGACTGCACAAAACAAGTGAGTGATTAGAAGTCTTGTGTTGCAATGGCAACAGAAAATATGCATTATATTGGACTGTTTAGAAGTTTATTCCCTGTGTATGGAAGACAAGCTCTTCCCCCGAAGTAATCCCACCATCATGCCTCTCCTTGCACTTGCAGACATGCAGGGACGGGTGATAAATTCATTCTGTCGTCTCATGCCCATCAGAGGGTTGCACAAAAATCAGCAAATCTGGTCTGGTAAATATTATGGATAATACTTCTCCTGATGGGTAATACATCTCCTGTGAGCCTATCCTTTCCACTCGCAGCCTGAAGAGATTGCAATGAGGCTGCATTCACTTTCCAGTGATATTTTTTCAAGATTTCAGTTCTATTCCTGATGTGTAAATAGTGAAATGGTGATTTGTTTTTATCATCTTTGTTCCATCTCAGTTTTCAGCCCCTAACTATGAGGTAACTTGTTATATCACCACAAAATGATCATGATATGCACAGAATTGCTGGAGTATTTTTCTTTGCAGCATAGTTTAGGTTCTGCTGGTGATAAAAAGTGTATTTTATATTTGTAGTTTTTATTTTGGTGTACCTAGAAAGTATGGAGGTTCCTTAACATCCATTGTCCTGCTGCTGTGCTTCTTGAGCTCTGAATTTCAATTCTATTGAAATATGAGTCTTATATGTTTTGCCTTGCATTTCAGTGTTCAATATGATACAGACAGGGCTGAAAATCTGAAATATCTGAGTTTTTAATTTTTTTCTGCATCTTTTACTTAACCAGAAAAATAACGCTGAACTCTTCGTGCTCTCCTTGTACTAATGCATCAGTTAAGAGGACATTAAAATCATATGAGGACACTCTAGAGGAGGTTAGGATGATGTCTTTTAATACAAGTAAAATTTATGAATAATTAATTAAAACACATAAAGATGGACCAGTTCAAAGTTTTATATTTTGAATCTATATGTTTTAAAGAAAGATGTCACAAGCAAGAATGTGCTTAAGTGATTCACCACAGCGTTAGACAAAATCTCCACCAGTTACATGCAGAGAGGTATATTTTGCCTTTCCATATACTGCCAGAATAACTCTGGGGCAGTGAACTGAGGCCAAACACAAGCATATGTGCATGGGCACACACACCTCACCCCCAAATACCTGTTGTGAGAAGTTGATGGGGAGTTGCATGTAGGAACATGAGCACTGGCTTTTGTCCTTTGCCTGCCTGCTGTCACTTGAGAGTTCTCTTTGTTTTGTGTCTTGCACAAGTTGAATATATACATTACCTTTGAAAAAAACAATAATTGGTCTTACCATTCTCATTGTGATAGTATTTAGCAACAAGCTTCAAACAGAGCAGATGCTCTGTAAGATTGTAGATGCTATGATTCTCTTCATAGGATGGCAGGAATATTTATCATTATGCTGTGCTCAGATTATAACTTATAGAATCATAGAATCATAGAATAGTTTGGGTTGGAAAGGACCTTAAGATCATCCAGTTCCAACTCCCCTGCCATGGGCAGCAGCACCTCCCACTAAACCATATCA
>JAOEHX010052519.1:0-11671 GCA_025448015.1 Bolborhynchus lineola
AGGGATGGAGCATTCACAACTTCCCTGGGCAACCCATTCCAGTGCTTCACCACCCTTACAGTAAAGAATTTCTTCCTTATATCCAATCTAAACTTCCTCCATTTAAGCTTGAACCCATGGCCCGTTGTCCTATCACTACAGTCTCTAATGAATAGTCCCTCCCCAGCATTCCTATAGCCCCCTTTCAGATACTGGAAGGCTGCTATGAGGTCTCCATGCAGCCTTCTCTTCTCCAGGCTGAGCAGCCCCAAAAGAGATATCTTGCCCTCTCCTGGGTTTAAGTGTTGAGATGTCTTGTGCAGGATAGATTTCACATGTCATTCATCCTGCTACTTAGCATTTCCTAAAGACTATAGACTGTGTTTCCTTATCTAGCATGCTGGTTCTTGGTGGCTCCATCTGAATTAAACTAGTAGTCTCCAGTTTCCTGCCACTTAGAAAAAGGACTACTTACCTTTTTCCTCTTGAAACAAGCACAGGTAGGCAAGCCGTAGCACAGTAGTTAACACTACAGTGATTCTGAGGGAATGTGGCACCCACTGACAGCAAGTATTCCTCAGAGATTTCTCTGTTGCCTCTAGGCCAAGTGCCTGTAGGCTGATGGTGGTAGGACAAGGAGGAAACAGCAAGTAGAAGGAACCCTAATACTCCTCAATTTCTGAATGTCATAAAAACCTTCATAATCCCACTCTAGTCCTTTAAAACCAGGATTAAAAATTTACTATTACTTCCAACCATATCAGCAGTGAGAACCTTAGACTGGAAAACAATGGACAAAGTGATCCATTGATCCATTATCTATTAGTCAGAAGCTCTACAGCAAATCTAATGAACAACAGAAAAGATTTTTCAGTGCAGAAGAAGCCTGTTAAACAGATTGCACTGGTTCACGGAAATGTCATTTTCTTAACATCCTTATAACACAGATGAATAGTGGCTTAAGGACAGAGTTGGCCTTTGCTGAACCTCACGTGCTTTTGATCTCTGTTTGTGAACCCTGCTCTCTAGAGGTTTATTCTATAAATTCTTGAAATGCTTCTTTTTAGATAAACAATAACAAAAATCAGTATTGGGCACATAAGTCGTTTTGTCAGGTTTATGTCTCTGTATCTTTTGAGAGCTCTCTCTTTAAAGGCATTTAATGAAATACCACTTGGTGTGATAACAGCAAGGAAATCTATTTATTTAACAGATTTAGTCTGTTTATTTCAGTATTATACTTGACCTTTTGATCTCCTGTGTTTTTAGACTCCTAGCAAGTTTATACTTTCAGCTGATATTTGTTTTTTAAGGAGGCATCTGAATTGTCAAAAGTATGATGCATTATTTATTTATAATTTTTATGTATGTATTATATATATTATTATTTTTTACCTTTTTTCTTCATCCTGTGGAAGGCAAATTTGTTGTGTTAATCAAGTTTTCTTTCAATCTGTTGGAAATGGCTTCTCTGTAGTAAGGAGCAGCAGAAACATTCTTCATCAGAACACAAAAAACAAACCCAAAACATGAAGAATTGTACAAGCATGGAAGCATAATGCAAAGAATGGCAATCACACATTGCTATATTATTCCTCTGTTGCTCCTCTTGTTTAGGAGAGTCTGTATGTAATAGATATGGGAAGATAGAACTAGTACTCAAACAAGGGTGACACCTTTACGGTTATCTCAGGGAAATGCCACAAAGCATAGGAAACAGGGGAGCCTTACAGTTTCAGTTTTATCGGGACAAATACAACAGTTATTAAAAAGGAGAACAAAACAAGCACCAAACATTGGCTGGCTTCACTGTTTTTTCAAGATTCCTGTGGCAGGGTGGAAATTAGAGAAAGAAAGTAACAAAGCCTCTTCAGGTAACTGAAAAAAAAAAAAGCTGTATAAGCTTGGAAGGATTAGTGAACCAAAGTGGACAAATACTATTTTGCGTGACATTTCTACTTGCATTGTGTTGCAATAGTTCCTAAACAAAGTGTAAGAGGTTTTTTATTGTCATGTCAGATTTACGTGGTAAAATTTATTGTAGCACTTGTCACCTTTAAACACTGGAAGTATCAATAAAATAGCAAATCAGACTTGCTTTCAATCCTGAAAGGTTATAAAAATGCAATCCAAATTTACAGTCATTTAGCCTTTCTCCTCTGCCCCCCTTTTTTTTCTCAGTAAAGCCCTTTATATGAGATTGTTTGGGAGGAGCTGTTGTGTTAGGTTTTTTTTCTCCCTGAAGTCTGATGATTCATTGGGGTTTACATCACCACTGAAATGTTCTTTTCTTAGAAATCAATGGCTGTGGACTGGAATGGGGACCCAAATTTTTAATTATAGTTTGAAGTAATGTAATTGTGGATTTTAATGGCTCATACATCTCTTGACAGATCACCTGAGTTTGTTGAAAGTTTTAAAAGCAACAAAATCAATTTATTGTACAGTTAACTATTAAAAAGAGAAAGCATTGAAGTTAATTGGAGTGTGCCTGCAATATTGCCTAATACTTCTGTATTTTTGTGAGGTGCTTTTAACTTTGAAAATTCTGGCCAGGAGCACGGTAAAAGGAGCAGAAGAAAAGGTTCCTGCCGCTCCTTCTATTCAAGGATATTTTGTATTCCTGGTGCCTCAGTGAGCATAACAGCTCTGATTGCATGATAAATTCAGCATTGCCAGCCCCAGCCATGTAGAAAGTGAGTTTCGGAAGATTTCTCAAGGTTAAGATATGTTGGCTGACAACAGAGTCATAGTACCCTATTTCAACATTTAGAATGCACTTATCAAATGATCTGTAATAAGGCTTTTGTCTCAAGCCTACAGCAAAAAAGTCCATTTAGGAAGTCTGCCTAGCCAATGGGGAGTGATAGTAAATAATCTAACAGTCCTCTCAGGCTTCAGATTTACATCAATCTCTAGCTTAAGAAATCATTACACGCATAAAGATTAAGAAAGGTCTTTTTAAATGCAATAAACACCTTTCTCTGAATCTTGACTAAAAGTATCTGTAAATGTCATGGCTTCAGTATTAATAGTCACTGCCAATTAATTAGGCTAATTCTCAGTGACACTAACCAAATTCATTCCATTTACTGTCCAAGTTACTCTACCATGTTGCAAGAAAGTGCCTGTGCCTGTTAACATCTTTTTCATTAGTGATTTTGTAATTCATGTGAAACACATGAATCACAAAATTCATGAGCAGCAGGACAAAGCACAACTCAGAGAGGAAGAGATTTATCTCATTCACCCAAATGTTACCAGCATGTGTTGCAGCTTTGTTCTGTTTTTGTTTCATTGCATTTGTAAAAAATTTGGCATAAGCCTTATTTCAAGAATCAGCACAAATCAGAATAGATAGAATTATCTAGAGTTACTCCATTGCTGCAAGGAGAAAACCCAGCGATACAATGGGAAATAAGAATTACATGTTACTGGAAATATTGTTACATTATTTCCTACAAAGATTCTTATGAAAAAAACCAAAACCCAACACCCCCAAACCAGCAACAAAACCAATGCATTCTTTGCAAAAGACACAGAATAACTGTATGTAAGCAATGGAGAACACCAGGCAAAAAAAATGTCTCCTTGGGAAGGACATCCACAGGTATTTCAAGAGGAAGGTAGGATTCATCCAAGCTGCTAAGGAAAATAAAATAAAAAGGCCTTCCTAAGATGACAGAATAACTTCCTGAATTTTGTTCCGTATTGACCCACAGGAACTAAGAAGAGTTGAACTTCTTATGACATTAAAATTATCGCAGAAGTACTCACTGAAGTGGCATCACACTTGCAGTTAAGGACCAGCTCTGATATCCTAAAATGAAGAAGAGAGTGAGAAGAGACAGTTAGATACTAACTAGTGATCTTTGCTACTATCAATAGGGTAACATCACTTGACAAGATGTTCAGTCTCCTTTCGGGCCAAACTGTGCATAAGATTTGACAGTATAAGTCTGATTTGACAGTGAAACCACAGGGAATTCACATGTTCTTTTAACGTAATGAAGTTCTCAAAGATGAAGCAGGACACTCCAAACTGTTTAATCTTCTTCCACTTGGCACCAAATTCACAGCAAAGCAGCATCTGCTAACCCTAATAGCCAAAGGAGCATGCGGTGGCTTATCTGCCTCTCATTCTGGACATCCACTGCTTCTCACATTAGACAGAATTCCCTGGCACACGGACACTACTGTCAGTGTCTTTCTGGTGTCAGATCAATAGCACAGTGCCTGGCACACAGACACTACTGTCAGTGTCTTTCTGGTGTCAGATCAATAGCACAGTGCCACTTTGGAGTAACAGCTCAATTGGAGAAGAGTTCTGGCATCCACATTTCAGAAGCAAAGACAAATACTGAGTAGAGACCTACACGAATGACCCTTGAAAGAATGGAATGGTATTTGTCAAAAGTAGCTCAGATTTCCTCAGAGATTAACTCCTAGCAGCTGGTTTATATGTTATGCCAGGAAACAGTGACAACTTAGAAACTATTACTATTATTCTCTTTTAGCTCCTCAAAACTCCTCACTTCTGAACCTTAAGGTACCCTGTATAAACCCCAGTAGATAACTAGATGCAAGGCAATCTCTTTTCTGTTTCAGTTGGATAAGAATCTGATTTCTGGTATGATACTTTTTTAGGATGCATGACTGCATTGTTCCGGAGCTGAGCGTTTCTGCTGTAAATGGAGTAATTCTCTCATAACAGGTAATTATACAAATATACATATACATATATAATAAAATCTGCTTTTGGCTGCATGCCAACTTGGTAAACAAGTAAGTAGTGACGTTGTCTTTGAGAAATCTTTGCAGAACTCAGGAAAGTATGGACCTTCAGTAAGTGAGGATCAGGAGTCAAGTGACAGTCAAGGAGACAGTTTCCAGGCCTGTAGATCCAGCAATATCACTGTGTTTCAATCTTACAGATTTGGAAGTCTCAAGTTCCAAGCTTACATCAGTTCCAAAGAGACCTATTTATATTTGAGCTGAAAGAAAAGACAGTCACTGCAGTCTTTGGGCATTCACAACTTAGTTTTCACTAGATAATTAGATTTCTTGGGTCATTTGCAGGCTATTTTATGAGTTTTGTAAGACTGGAAGACCACATCCTTTTGGAAAGGGGACTTAAATTCACCTGCAGCTCCTCTATTCACACCTAATGGTGCAGGCAATACAGTCACTCTTTCTTGAGTACACCAAAACTTTTTGGAGCATCTCAAGAGAAGCATGACGGGAAAGACATGAGACATGTTAAGATAGGGCAGAACATAAGCCATGTTTCTTGGAGTCTGTGACTGGCTCTGCTGTAGACTCACAGCACGATATTGGAGAAGTCTGACAGAGCTCTTACAGAAAGAATGATGTCTAGTGTGTGAAGTGCTCAGGATATACCTACCTTTCTGTTTGAAAACTGCAGTGATACACAGTGCTGTACTTTTCTTCACTCTGTGTTAGAGGATAGGCAGGCTTGGTTATGGGTTTTTGGCACTACTTGGAGAGAGATCTACAGCACCTGCGCAACAAGAGAAAAGTGTTGGAACAGCAAGGAAGCTACATCACCTGGGTGAATTTGCAATGTTTGTACAGATGGCTGGCAATTGAATTGTTTTCTGCAGCCAAAATAGGTAGAAAAAGAATGTATAGTAGATAAGTTTGGTGCAGTATTAAAATAAACTTTCCAGTTAGTCACACAAAGCCTAGGATATCCACTTTTTAACAGATTAAGTTTCATACTAAGGAGACTGTCATTACAATGCTGCAGAGAGGGCTCCTGAAAGGTTTCAAAAGCCAAACAAGAGCCGATTAGGTTCAATATCAAAGCAGAAGGGCTCATTAAGTCCAATGCTCTTGATCTTAAATACAATCTCTGCTTAGACAGGCAGCAACTTCAAACAGAAAAATAACAATAAAAAAGGAAAAAAAAATCACTCAAAAGCAAATCACAACATGACAATTGTAAAGAAAAGGGAAACATCTTTTTTCAGTTCTTCCAAGAGGCATGGGAGAAATACTGCTCATGATTTTGAATCTAAATACACTTTGAATCAAGGTTATTCAGCACCAACCAAACAGCATCTTTTAAAAAGTCCAAATAAATAGAAATGACTCCAATCTGGTCAGTTATAGTAGCACAATCGGAATATTTACTAGGCAGAATATTTGAAAAATGCTTCTACCTTGACTCTACAGCTCAAAAAAGTTCTCGGTTAAGATGGATTTGATTCTGCTTTTACTGACATCAGGCAAAGATGAAACCGAGCCTTTGAAGTTAGAGGCTTACTGCCCACATGCTGACCAAATTTCCAAGGCTGTGAAAAACTTTCCTGTACAGATTCATCCACCACATGGCAGTTTTCTGACCACTTTTGACCTGTGTAACTGAACTCACATGCTTTTAGAATCTACTCATAGGCAATGCCTTGGCTATGTTTTTATGATCAGAGATATTAGTATTTTTCATCATGAAAGAAGCTGGGAAAGACATATGCTTCAGTTGCATTAATCCAAAATGACATACTTGGTGCTCACAAGTAAAATATTTCTGGCGGACCGCCAGCATTATATATTGACTAGGCAGCTGGCCATTGTCGGTGCTTTTTTATTTTACCATGAAAAGTGACTGTATGACTACAGCACACACAAGCCCCATTTCAGAATTAGAAAGGATTCATTTTTTTAATATCTTTCAGTTTTCCAGAGGAAACATCTCAACATTCAGAGTTATACCTCAAATGAGCTTTAAGTACATAATACACATGAAATAAACTTTCTCCTTAAAACAAAACCATGCAAAGATTTGCAGCCAAGCATTTTTAAATTAGCAAAAAATTATTTTACAGTCAGAAAGCAGAGCATCAGAATAATAACTGAATGATTACAGTTACAGGTGAGGAAATGGGAAAAGTGCCTAATTGCCTCTGTATGGTGTGTGAACATTCCTATGCTTAAAGCTGCACCTCATTAACTAAGCTGTTGATTGAACATGGCTTTTTTGCAGGGGAAATTAAAGACAGGCAGATGGAATGTTTGTTGCTTTGGCTACCAAATCTGTTAGCCTACTGTTAGTGCAAGAAGCCCAATTGGCTTAGGCGGATGTCTGACCTTGACCCAAGTTGGCAAATATTAATTTTAACAATTCTTTCTAGGACTTTTCCAAAACTCCTTCTCCTCTAGCATCTTTTGGTTTCTTACTTTCCTTCCTTTCTCTCACTGGTATTATTAGCATTTTGAATTCTTAATTAGTGAAGAAAACACCTTTAGGAATTACATATCTGCTAAATCCTTCATAAATGTGCACAAGACTTTCAGCTGCTTGTACATGTTATCTCTGTACATTTGAAACATGCATACCTAATTTTACTGTCTTATCTATCTCCAGAAGCTCCCAGTGTTTATACCTGTTCTTTCTGCCAGACCTAGACTCAAGGTACAGATCATAATCAGTGTTAAAATAATTAGGCATTTCTATACTGCTGTACATCCCCATGTAAGTCTGTGCAACCTCACATGCTTTCAAATCACAAAGGTTTTGCAAAAAATCAATGGTTTTCTTAAGATGTTAATAAACTGAGGTGCTATTGCAAGGCGACTGCAATAGCAAATAGTTTTTTTTTTTTTTTCCAGCAAAGGATTCAAACGTAGATGCCATAGTTTTTAACAGAAGAGAAGAAAATCTCTTCTCTGTCCCTTTTAGCAATATTGCCATGTTCAGTACTTACAAGCACACAGACATACTAATATACTTACAAGTGAACATTTTATTCAATTAATTGGCTGGGACCCATCTGTAACTCACAGAGTGTTCATGCTTTCCACATAATTTAACACCACTTGCTTGAACAGACTTCAGTGTTCTTAAACAATATTTGTCCACTTTCCTTAGACTTCCCAACAATTCTGCCCACAATATTGTTGCATTTATGAAAATTTACAATGAAAATTTATGGGAAGGAATCCCAAGGATTCTGCTAACTAAGGAGACACATTTTAATTAAAGACTTCAAATTGATCTCTGAAAAATACTCAAACTATTCTTTGCTTCTCTTTTTTTTTTTTTTTTTTTTTTTTTTTTATTTGTTAAAATTTTAAATAAAGAAATATTTTTATTAAATAAAAACTGCTTTACTTTGAGGCTTATATTACTCTGTCAATCATTTTTCAGATACAAAGCAAAATGTTCAGCTTCTTGCATGGTATTTGGAAATAGAAAACAGGCATCTTTCAACTCAAAAGGTGCTGAAAATATAAGTATCTGTGAAAATCTATGTTACTGTAATGTGTTTGTATGCGATTCCAGTATAAAAGAATGCTCTGCGAATAGAAGTGCAATGAAGGAAGATACATATGAAAAGTCCTTTACCCTCAGGTGCTGATTAAAAGTAAAGAGAAAATGATATAGAATTATTATTACTATTATTATTATTAATATGCATTTCTCAAAAGGAGGCTTCTGTTTATTTCTCAAATGCCACAAACCAGAACAATGCACAATATTACCTAAACCGGTAAAGAATTCACATTCTTACCTAAGCAGGCAACTGGTACTTGACTAGTTCAAATTGCAGCTAAACATAAGGGCTTCTGAAAAAAAAAGCCATTAAGATGTGTTAGCTGAGACAGTTGTACACATGCCTACAGGCACTTCTTCATGACCTAGCTTTAATGGAGATGTACATGATATTTGCTGTGTAAGTTATACACTAAGTCAGGAGAGAGATGAGAGAGGTTTCTATAAACCTAAGGTTATATGTTGATGATCTTGCAGTTAGAGCTTGAAAAAATGCATACGGCTCAGTTTAATGACCCTCTTGGTTTAATAATGTAGCATATCATCGTTTGTAGACATGAAACATCTGTTACAATCACACAACATGATTTTGTAGTGGTAAAGAAATAAACAGATGGGTTCCGTAATGCCAATAGTGTTAGTGTTTACTTAGAAACCACATATTGAATCACAGGCAATCTTTTCTTTTTGTTTCCCCCTCCAGCAGCAGGGATAGCACTGCTAATTTCATCAGCAACATGAAGCTTTATTCAGAGAGTGAATGACGGGATTCTAGTCTCTTCCATGGATTTGAATATCATTAAAAAAACCTAAAAGCTCTACAAAAGATGGAAGTATTCTTTGGGGAAGTTTGAAGACTCCCCATGAAAAACTCCTACTATGAAAACCTTAACTTTACAGGACTTCAGACCTTAACACACTCAAGGTAATTATAATATGACTACTAAGGTATCAGTAGCCATGTCAACATGGGCTGCAAGGTTGACCAGAATTCTGAGTTCACATTAAGAAGCCCCATAGGACTTGAACACTGTCTGCAATGTACTGGTTGTAACTGATGGTCACTTGCTTTCCAACTACCAAGCTAAATAGTATACAGCAAGTTAAGGTATACCTGTATGCAAGGTAAAATTACCTGTAAGATTAAGATCACTATTTCAGCTAGATATTGTCACTGATTTTTATGATGCTTGCCAGAAATTTTATATAGAATTTTCTTGCAAAAATCAGTTCTTCCTCAAGGTACAAGTGACAGTCTTGCTTCCTCATAAGCTCTTCACCTTCTACTCTGCCAGCAACTACCTAAACTGAACTGCTAAATAGCTAAAATCTTCCTTGTGCACATTTCCATAGCATGTCAGAAATTTCAGATTTCAGCGCCATGATCACTACATCACCATATCAAGTGAGATCAGATCCCTATTATTTTGTCAGGTACCCAAAGAAACTTCTATTCACTTCATGATGTGACAGGAATTGAAGAGAAGATGCTCAGGATGAACTGAAATTACATTGCCACCATGCAGACTAACTTGGGAATTTTATGTGGAGAAGGCATTTACCTTTGCGTCCCTCAGCCTCCAAAAACAAAAATGCATTTACTACCTCTATTTAAAAGCAATCTTATCTCTCCCTGTTCATCCTTTTTGGGTTTTCAGTTCCATCAGAATTGCTGTTAGTTATCAAATTCTTGGCTGCGTATCACACTTCTAATTAAATTTGAGGTTCCTCTTGTCTGGAAACAAGCAGAGAATAGTTAAATGGGGCTTCTACAGTGACTGATGCGAAGCAGCTGTATTCATGATGAAATACAATTAAAAATTCAATATGTCTTATCTGCTCCAACCAGTGATTCAGTCGGAACAAGTCAGTTGTTGCTGTTGAGTTTACCTTGAAAACAGGTATTCAGAAAAGTAACTCTGCCTGTGTTAAAAGACCAAAAAAAGAAAGGAAGGACCCAGGTCCAAGATGTATAACTTTATATTTTAATTCTAAATGACAGAACAGGGTGTTTTTTTTTCAGCCTGTGAAGCTAAACTGATTTATGCCACTTGAATTTCTGTCCCACAAACCATTGGAGCAACAATCAAACATTTGTTTCCAAGTCAGACAAAGGCTGTCAAGTTAGAAATACTCACATGCAATGTATATGCCAGGCTTAGAGAAGAGAAATCAACACAAATCAAAGCAGCAACAAAGAAAGTTACAATGTGCTTTTTCAGTCAACATACAATATTCCATTCCTCTCAGCAAACAAAGGAAGATGGTTGATTATATGTGTGGAATTAATCATAACCACAAGTATGTATCTTTTTTTAGTCCGTGGTATCTGACAGTGACTAAATAGATTTCTAAGGCTTCACCAAAGAAAGTATAAACAGAAAATCCTATGGGGAGCTGGGAAACAGTAGAAGGAATGAATAAAATATGTTTCTATTTCCCACTGAATCAATCCACAATTTCCCTCTCCTTTATCTGTACTTTTTTATTGGGTAACTTAAGGGGACCTTTTGCCATCCTTGGGAAATGAGGAAGGGATTCTCTTGAAAATGCAGAACTCTCCTTTTCCATGGAGATGATAGATTTGTGAAAATGCCTTACAAGTTCTATTGGAGCATTTAAAAAAATAACAATGACATTAGGTTGAATCTATCTCCTAAAAGTTAAACATCTAGGGTAAGGATGTCTTATGAACCATCATGCACAGTTAGTAGAGAGATTGGCACCAGCAGGAAGAGATTGATTCTATACCACATAGGTAATTAAACAATGAAATGGGCCTTTGACATGCCTGTGTTTTGCTGTGGATAACAGTGCACCCTAAGCATCTAACATCAAATTGCTGAAGTGAGTAGCTTGAGAGAGGACACCTTCAACACCTCAGAGAGGGGGAGCTCAGTGTCCAGGAGCAGCAAAAGCCCTGGAGGGAGCCTCAAGCCCTCAACAGGAATTGCCCAGGGGCCGGCAGCTCAGTTGATGGGAAGAGCTGACTCATAAGGGGGACATCAGCAGGGGCAGCACCAGCCCTGACTGGGTAAAAACCTGCCCCAGGGACCGTGGCAAATGGGGCAGGTTTGAGACACTTCACATGGACAGGCGAGAGGGATGGTGAGCAGCCTCCTTATGGGCAGGACCTGGCCTGGGAGCTCTGCCCTGGCTGCCCCAGTGGTCAATGGCTCAATGTCCAGCGGGAGCCCAGTAACGAGTGGTGTCCCTCAGGGATCGGTGTTGGGACCAATTTTGATCAACATCTTTGTTGGTGACATGGACAGTGGGATTGAGTGCACCCTCAGTAAGTTTGCCGATGACACCAAGCTGTGTGGTTCTGTTGATATGCTGGAGGGAAGGAATGCCATCCAGAGGGACCTTGACATGCTTGTGAGGTGGGCTGATGCC
>JAOEHX010052521.1:9676-21834 GCA_025448015.1 Bolborhynchus lineola
GTGGATAGGTGAAAGGCTGTGAATATTGTCTAAGTAGACTCTAGCAAAGTCTTTGACACTGTTTCCCACAGCATTCTCCTGGAAAAACTGGCTACTTACGGCTTTGATGGCCATATTCTTCCCTTGGTAAAAAAATGGATGGCTGAACCCAAAGAGTGGTGGTGAATGTAGACAGATCCATTGGTGGCTGGTCACAAGTGGTGTTTTGCAGGGCTCAGTATTGAGGCCAGTTCTGTTTAATATCTTTATCAGTGATCTGGACCAAGAGATCAAGTGCATCCTCAGGAGTTTTCAAATTACAGCAAGTTGGGTAGGAATGGTGATGTAGAGGAAAGAAGACTCAGGGGAGACCATATGGCTCTCTACAACTACTTGGAATGAGGTTGTAGTGAGATGCCAGTCTCTTCTCCCAAGTAACAGGTGCTAGGATGAGAGGAAATGGCCTCAAGTTGCACCAGGGGAGGTTTAGATTGGGTATTAGGAAAAAAATCTTCACCAAAAGGGTTGTCAGGCATTGGAACAGGCTGCCCAGGAAAGTGGTTGAGTCACCATCCCTGGAGGTATTTAAAAGATGTGTTGATGTGGCACTTAGGGACATGGTTTAGTGGTGGACTTCGCAGTGCTGGGTTAAGTTACACTCAGTCTTAAAGGTCTTTTCCAACCTAAGTGATTCTATGATTCTAGAAGTTCTTGCAAAAAGACACAGAAGCTGTGCCATGACTGGTACCTTGATTTCTCCTGTCACCCAAAAGAGGCCTCCGATTGCTGCAGGATGTCACTTGACACCACAGCAAGGCATGAGTTTGGTCTGGAGGACCAGACCTCACAGGGTAAACAGGAGCACTTTCCTGCAGTACCTGGGTGTTCCTTTGGGGTTTTCTTTCTCATCACTTTCCCCATGAGCAGACTCTGATGAGATGGAAGGATTAGGTGTTACTGCAATGCATGCTAAAGGCTGTCCAGCCTTCCCTTTCCTTCTAAGAAAACCTTCCAAGCTAGCCAACCTTCCAAGCTTGCCATAAAACAAATTGACAAAGTATTTCAACAGACTGCCTATGTCTATGTGGACAGACAAACATATCATTGAAGGAGTATTCTGAATATTCTAATATTCAATTAGTCATATTTTTCAATTGACACAAGTCTAACACTGTAATCACAATATTACAGGACACTTGTACAGTTAAATGTGGTGTTTTTCTAATAATATACAAGGCAATGGCAACATTTTGTCCAACTGAAAATTTTCATGGTGGCACCGAATCTAAGATTTTTCAGTTGCTAAAATGAATTTCATCATTCAATGAAGAGAGAAGAAAAAGCTCCCAAGTGAATCATATTTCTAATGCCTTGAAAGCTGCACATAAACCAAAGCAACCTGTCACCCCAAACCCTGTAAATTTATCCAGTCCTTCTTGTATGTTGAGGTACAGTCATGAAGGAACTCTAAATTATTAAGGATAAAAATACAGTTATTGTGACTGCTTCTACTTAGAACTGCATTCCTTCTTACTGAAGAAAGACACACACTGAAGTCCAGACCAGCCTAACTGCTGCAAAACTACTTTGAACTAAGTGAAATAAAGTGATTAAAACAGAAAAAAAAAAAGAAAAAAAAGGATAAAACCAGAAAACAGTTTCGCCAGTGGGATATGGGAATTGCAGAGTGTGAGATACTATGAATTTTGTGCAGTCTTTTGATAGATTTGCAGAGGAAACCCCTTATGCTTTGATTCCACAAAGACAGGTGAACATGAAAGCAACCCTCTGTTACAACAGAGCTCATTGGAGTCATTGTTACCCAGGGTAAAGATGAGGGTATCTATAACCTGGGTGATTCCTGGAGAATTTTAGCCCAACTTACAGTTTATGTCTGTAATCATCTACCCATAGAAAACTTGTGAAAGAACTATTTGGACAAGGCCAGTGAGACAAAGGTCCCCCCATATAGCCAAATAAGCAATACAACTGGTATTTGGTATCCCCTTGGTCCCACAGCCAGTCATTAGAGATGCATGTTCAAATGATTTGTCTTGCTGTTGCTCTTACTCACCTTGCTTCTGTTCCCTACTCATGCTAGGCAGCAGGGGAATCAAGGAAGGCTTAACACTGGACCATAAGCAAGTATTCTAGTCACCTCTTGAAGAGCCCATTAGGTCCTAAGGTCAGAAGAATCTCTCCTGTGAAACAAGCCAGCAGTTACCCCAGCACTGGAGCTGGTACTTTATGTCTTGTCAGTACTTATCTTCCAGAAGAGGCTTTGTCTGAAGACATTAGGAGACTGAATACACACTTCTTCCTTTAGCATTTTGTTGCAACACATAATTATTCTTCATTCAGTCATTTGCTTCAATTGCTCCAGTGACTCATTAGAAAATGAGTGATATTCACCCACATGAATGTAAGCTCACAGAGCTTCAGAGAAAAGTATGCAAAGTCTTTTATCTCTGCTTTTCATCTGCAGCTGACTTCTCTCCAGCCTTGCTACGGCTGCTTTGATTTCACGTTGGCCGCCTTCCATGCCATCTTTCACTTCTTTGGGGGATGACCATCCTGTTTCATTGTGACAGTGGTTTTATGCCAAGCTCCTTCTGTTCAGAGATAAAATTTCCCAAAGTGGTGCCTACTTCTCCATTCCTAAACCCTTCTTTGAAACTTTGGTAATTGGCTTTGATTTTCTAAGATTTGGAGCATAAGGCATCTTCTGACAAGAGATATCAGGTGCAGGCCCAGTTTTATGGAAAACATAGAGCTTGTTTTCATGTCCCTAAATAGCAAATTAGAATTACAGGTTTTCATTTGTGGTCTTAAAGATCTTGACAAGAATGCCTATCCACTGGATTATAATTCCACATCATTTGGCAGCAATTGCTCAAGTTGTCATGAGCAGTTTAAATCTCCACCAGTCACACAATTTGCTCATTGGGAAGCAAGTAGCTGGTTAAAACCAGATGGCACAGGATCAAAACGTCAAGAGATATCCACATGGGACAAAGCTGGGTGTAATGGAAATACTTATAAGACCTCTAAATGGTACCAGAAGTAGGTGTGTGTCACATAATGGCTCTCTAACTTCATCAACTTGTTAAGTATTTCTGGACTTTAGAATATTACTTTAGAATGGGATTCCAAACTTTCAACTATTACATTAGATCTAATACACTAAATCCACCATCAGAATAATCTATTTTAAATATTTCATATGCTTAACCTTACATATGTGAGACACTAACTTTTAGAGTTATCCTGGATTATTATCCTTACTGCAGAGCAAGCCTCTTTACTGCTTTTCTGGATTTTAAGATGACAGTTCTCCAGCCTCTAATCCCAGTGGCATTCTGCAGATTAAATGGCATTGACACCTGAAGCAGCTAAGTCATCAGTGGCATTATTTAGCCACAATTTGCTCTACAGGTATTTAGGAAAAAGCTTCTTGGCTCAAGAAAAAATAAAATATGGTCCAGCACCCATAGAGCAGAGGAGGAATAATGCACAGGAACAAAAGTTTTGATGTGGGAATGCTTCTACAGGGGCTACATTAATTCAGAGGTCCATTTCCAGGGCTAACTTGGCTGTCTTGACCACTATACCTGGTTAATGACCTTTGTGGTTACAGAAGAAATTTGTAATGAAGTTGAGACTGAAACCCAGCTATTTCGCTTTTTAACCAGTGTCCTGAGTTCTGATCTATCCTTCCTCAAAACATTCACTGCACAGCACCAGTTTGTATCATCAAAAGTTGATGTTTCAGGACAACCAAGAAATTGGGCTTTTCCTTGACCATGGCAGGAGGGTTGGAACTAGATGTTCATAAGGTCCTTTCCAACCCTAACTATTCTATGATTCTACGATAATAACTGAGTTGCACCTTCAACAGTTTCAGTTGCTAACTGGACCTCAGGGGCTTCAACTCCCCACTTTCCTGCTGGATTACTTCTACCAGGGAAAAGAGCATTTATTTGAAGTTTAACAACTGCTACGTCTGATCCACTTCCACCTCAAAGGGACTGCAGCACATGGGGGCTGGCTGACTCGATGGCATTGCCTGATCCTGGCTGCACCTTAACCACTGTAAGGCCTCCAGGACAGTGGAAAAGATCAAGACAACAATGTACCCACCAAACAAAGTGGCCTCCTCCCAAACAGGCTCCTTAACACTGATGTATGGCAAATCAAACTAGCAGTCAAAGCCTAAAAATAAAGGGCCAACAGACTCTTACCTTACCCTTTTTACGCTGCTGTTGTCACTTAGACTTGGACTGGACTGCATGGGCTACACGTAACAACCTGACACAGGTTCCCCATAAAAAGTGGAAATTTCGGATATATCCCCAAAGATTTACCCCTTGGAGTACCTTGTCATCATCTATGATGGAGGATATAAGTTTTTAGGGAGCTGCATTAGGCTGATTAGATTTCCTTCACATCCTTACCTCTCTCCTTTTCACTCTAAGGTAGCTTACTGCCAACACAGTGAAAAGTTGGAGAAAAACTTAATCTTGGTCACTGCCTGCCAAAAAAAAACTGTAGGCTGGCTGGTACAAGTCTATGACATTTCCTATATGTCTGCTCAAATTATTGGCAAAAGATGTCCTACAAGCTTATTCAGAAAAAAATTACAAGCTGTAATTTTTTTAATGGGAGGTATGATTTCAAGCAATAATGTTTTTCATCTCAAAAGCAGCACTAAACATTTACATCATAAAAAAAGAGGAAAGCATGTTTATTCCTATGTTTAATTTTAGGTATCTGATGAATAAGGGACTATGATAATTCCACTTGTTAAATAAGTTTTTGCACCACAGAGACAGAAGACACACGGAAATAACCATTTCTATGTCTTACAATGAAACTACAGCGTTTCAGAAGAAGCATGAAGGTTTACTGGGGAGAGGAGGGTGAATGTATCTTGTGTTCCCTCCACAGCTGGAGTGGTCATATAAGATACATTTCTGTGCCATGTGATGCTTCCTCACTCTCAGACCGTCCTTGGTCACACAGCAGTCTATGGTATAGTTAGTTTTTCTCCAGGCATTGCTTTGCCAGGCACAGGTAGTGGAGGTGAGAGGAAACACTCTTCAGAAGTGGTCTTTGAGACATATCAAAAGGCGGCCATCAGGAAGGTCTAAAAATAAGGTTAAGAAGAGCCACTTTTAAAAGAGCCATTGCTCTTTCCTGTTGTCGCTGTAGGTGAGGGATTTGCTATCATGACATCTCTGTGATATGGGATAACATCCTCTCCTGTGGGAACTGAAGTACTATGACTTTATATACTAAGAATTGTCCTTCAAAGGTTCATCTTCCACTCCCGAGTCAGAAAACAACTGTGGTATTAAACATTACTGTCTTAGGGACACAGTCTGTACGCCTTCAGTTCCCTACAGGCACGTCCTGTCTTAATCTAGGATAACATCATGTTACTACAATTACTGGAAAGCTTCACAGAAGTAGGGAAAAAAAAAAACCCATCAGTGTTAAGTGAAAACAATCTCAAACTAAAGTTATGCTACAGCACCAAAATATTCCAGATGGATTGCAATGACCAAAAGTGCAGCATATCAGCTGTACTGGAAGCCCCTGCTGAGTTTGATTTGTGCATTTTGGTTCCTTCCCCTCCTCTCCTTTGGCCTTTTTCACCCCCACCTTATTTGTATCATGTCCCTTTAACCAATGTTCTCAGAGATCCTCATCTGAGTTTGGTTCCTTTGGAACAGAGCCCTGCACATAAAATTATCTAAAGTGATCTTCCTTTTATTCTAATACTGACATTCATAATCCTCTAAGGACTTAAAAGAAAAAGCAGGAATAATGTCAGTTATGGGAAAAAGGCTTTTATAAGCTGAAAAGGCGTTTTGATCTGTTAAAATAAAATCTAAAAAATTCAGCCGTTTGAGTAACATTTCCCGGGCTAATCCCCAGCATAATTCAAATGAGATGGTTTAGCATATAGAAAATATTAGGAATTCTTTCTATGGGATAAACCCACAAGGTTTTGTTTATTTAAAATAATTGCAGCTGTGGGATAAAGAACTTGAGCTGTACCAAACAATCAATCTCTGTACAGATATAACAAAAATTGCTTCCCCTCTTTTTTTTTTTTTTTTTTATTTTATAATCACTTTTCTATTCTAAAAAGAATAAAGTCTAGGAAATCTCAGTTGTTGACTATTTCAGATATTTGAAAGACAGAATATCACTTGTACTCACTTTAAGAGTACAGGAAGGGAAAAAAGTGATGCCTTGCACAAGAAAGAAGAGAATATCCTCCTCCTCCTTCCTAGACAAGTGTACTAATAGCCCTCTGCAAGCTGTCTTCTGAGAGCAGGTGAATGCTCTAACTCCACAACTATCCAGCTATGCCATTACAACTGGGAAGATGCGATATGTGTGGTAAGTATGATCCTCCAATATATAAGATGACTTTAAATATAAATGTTTGTGGTAATCTGCCACTTAAAAACACAACTATTTTAGAAATAGATCTAAAACCTAAGAACCATGGCTCTTCTCCCCACTTCTATCTCTGCTTTCACTCCAGTGAGTATCAATGTAAAACCATCATACTTGCAATTGCACTTACAGGTTAATATTTGGGAAGATTAACCTTACCTCCCTGCATTGCTCAAATTTCTACATTCCTCCATGTTCACTGAAAGAAATTGTCAAACAAATAAACAAAATATGTCTTTTTCCACTTCCCTGAAGAACAGACTAAGAAGTCATGAGGTCTGGTAGCCATACGTTCCTTAAAGCTGGGACAGTTCTAAGAATCATGAATCTAAATGATACTTTTATGTTGTGGTTTTCTTGTTCAAAGTGAAGAGCAGAGACCTAGCAGAGACCTAATCCATCCCCTGAGCACCTCTGAGTTAGGCTCATAACTGGGACTGGGATTCACACTTCTCCAATTCTTGCCCTTGCTGCTCCTCTACATCAAAGCATGGCTGTCTTAAAGTTGCATGTTTGCTGCTAAATCAGATACTTTCCCAAAGCTCATGGACCCTCTAACCCTGTTTCTCTTCTCCAACTGAAAGGCTCCTCAAGCCCCACTTGGAAAACCGATGTGCAGTTTGTCAGAGGACAACTGATCTGAATCAATTGAGTTCTTCTGCATACCTATTTGAGGAAAACATGGAAAAAGATAAAACAGACACAGATGCAAGACAATGTGACGCTCAGTACCATCTCATGCAGTCTTACCACCAGCTGTGGGTTAGCATCTCTCTTGCTGTTTGTACTGTGCTAACTTGAAACAAACCTCATACAAGGATGGACAGCCTCATGTGAGATTCACTGGCAATGTAGGCCCATGTGGTGTCTTCAAGGTATCTGCTAGCCTAGTGGCAGGGCTGGCTGGCCCGACTGAAGTAGTAAAAGCTGAATTTTTCCTTTTCATGCCTTTAAGAAGACTGTACTCCTAAGGGATAAAAGAGATATCAAGAGTTTGAGTAGTGTCCTTTCCTATAAATTATGCATCAATTCACTTTCAGTGCCAGTGAACTGAAACCATGTTGGAGGATCATAAACTCCTATGTCTACTAATAGCTGTAAGCCATACCTATGCCTTTGGGGTTAAGTAGGCTGGCTGAGAATGAGTTGTCAGGAAGCTTTAGACCTGAATGCTGAAAGGTGATGCTGAAAGCTCAAAAAAGCTGCTTCAAGCTACCTTTTTTTCTCTCATTGCTGGATCCAGTTTGTCCAGCTTTATTTACTCTGTCCCTCTGTAATTCCCAAAAGAATATCCTGGTCTGCTGTCATATGTACTTCCAGATGAAACCCAGAGTTTCCTAGGCACACATAAATTGAAATGCGTGGAAGCAACATTAACGTTAGCTATCCCAAAGTTCATGCTAAGCTATCGATGGAACAGACAGTAGCTGAAGTGAAGATAAGATTAATGCATTCACTTTCCATCAACAAACTTCAAAATAGGTAATTTTTTTGTGAGGGTGATATTACCATAGCTCTTTAAATCACACAGAAACACAGTCTGTCACATTAGCATACTCCAGTGAAGTATAATAAAGTGTTTTCCTGCATTCAGGTGAACATGGAATGCATATAGCTGACAGTCAAACCAGTAAAATGTTTTATCATTAATCTGTTTCTATTGGGTAGAATTGATATATCTCAGAATATTTGATGTTCATAAATGTTACAATCACTACAAATAGGTTTTTAACTTTAAAAGAAAAATATGTTACTGAACTGGATGGCTGCAAAAAACCAGCTAGAAAGTATAATCGGTGTTTGTTTCCAAGGTTCAATCCTTCCAGTTTCATACTCTGTATATCAAATTTTTAATCCAATCATATCATTGTAAGATTTATGATTCCTGAACACTTAAAATCACACAAAGGACTCACTAAGCTACTTGACTATGTAATTTCTTCCACATCTTTCAGATGCTTCATTGATACGGTCACCAGAAAACTCTTTCTCCTTTGTGTTGCTGTGCACCACAAACAGCACAGTATGAACCACAGATATAGTCAGACTTCTTCAAGTTTAGCAAACACAACACACTTTGAAGCATAACTGTGAGGTCTTTAGAGCTCACTGCTCTACTTTAGCTTCATCTCTGCAACAAATTGGTTTCTAACCTCTTACACCAAAAGTCCCCCAAACCCCCTTCAGACAATTTAAAATGTTTAATATTTCTGTAAGTTCAACAGTCTAGGGAACATAAGCAAGAGGAATTGTCCCCATCAAAGGCAAACAGTTGTTGCTATAACCTTTTGAAAAAAACCTACTCTTAGGAGTGTTATAGTAAATATGTAAATATGCTTTGAAATCTAATATCCTTCCTGAAGTGGAAGCCCTGGAGTACAAGAGCTCTTTGAGAGTATGTTTTGGTTTCATGAGATTGTACATATGCGATATTGAGCTGTGCCCAGCAAGGCCAAGAGTCATTGCTACCATACCCTCTTGCAAGAAGATTGCAGGGAGGAGACCTGTTCTAGTGAAAGGAATGGATAAAGAATGTGTGCACACTGTGACAGCATCCAGAGGCCTCTGAGCAGGGGTTAAGAATCTATTAGCCCATTGAGTAATCTATTACCATGAGTAGATGTCTTCTGCCTCAATGGAAATAATCTGAAACATTTTCCATGTGTCTTCCCTTCTCCTTCATGCGGAATTCCCTCACCTCACACAGCTTTTCACCTGCCTGTTCACTATGTTTCTGCTTCCAACAATAAAAGATCTTAGAGCTGACATAAATTATGCTGCCAGAGAAGTTCCATTGCTTTGCATCAGCTGAGCTCCTTATGTCTCCCCTTCCTTTGAAAATAATTCATCTCACTACCGCTTTCACCACAGCAGTCCACACAGGCTGGTGGCTGTGATGGGTTTCCCAGGAAGTGGGATCATTAGGCAGGTCCCAGAAAATGACTGCCTTTCCCAGCTAGAGTCTGAATTGCACAAAATTTCCTCCTCTGGCTGTCCTGCACTATCAGAAATCAGTTGTACTCTCTTTTTCTATTCAGACAGAAATAAAATTCATGTCCTTCTCTCTCAAAGGGTTCTGGCTCCAGCCCCCTAGTACACTGAAGAAGATTGGGAAGTAAGAGCAGCCATTGCTCTTTGTCCTCCAGAGATTGTTTCTAATTGTGGAACATGGGTTGGTGCTGCTACAGTGAGTAATATCCCAGATGTGGTGCAGAAAAGGACATTTCTAGGACAGGAGAAAAGCAGAACCAAGTCAGATGTTACACAGGCTTGGGGAGTTCAGCAACAGCAGAAACACAGATACCAGGTTGAAGAGACCACATGGTGCTCTAAAACATGAAGGCACAGGTTGATGAAGAACTGCTTTCTGTCAGATCAGTGCTCTGAAAAAGTAAAGTACTCTTCAAAGTGCTATTTTGCTCCCACAAGCCACCAGTCTGAATAGTGGGTAGCTCATGATCAGCTTGAATGACTGAAACCAAATCATGTTACAAAGCATTTCATCTTCTGTTCAATTCATGTCTCATAAATTTGAGGCAGGGGATTCATAAGCTACCCGTTGCTTGTGAAGTATCTCCCACAAATATTCCTTTGGACCACCTCCAGGGGAAAGAGTTCTTTCATTTTCAATTCTGTCTGTTAACTCCTTCAGAAACCTACAGATGACATCTGGAGAGTTTGTATGCAGAAAACTGTAGCAACTCTTTGCTTTGTGGGTGTAACCCCAATATTTCAAAGCGCTTTCCCCTCAGAGGGGTTGCAAAACTCCTCCTATTCCTTGATAAGGCTTTGAAGATAGTGCAGTAATGTTCATCCTGGTGAGGGCCTGGGATGAGGTGTGACCCCTGAAAAACACAAGAAGGCTCCTGGCAAAGTTGCCACAATGACTCTTTCCTTGGCACCTGCCCCACATCAGAGCTGGCTTGGAGCATCAGTGGGCAAGCCCCAAGGAAGAGCCGGGGGAAGCAGCTGCAGAAAAAGTGTGAAGAAGAAAAAACTATTTGGTTTTGCTAGGAGAGAAAGCACAAGCAAGACAGAAAACAGATAGTTTATCTCATCATGCTTTGAATTTTCATTATGAAAAGCAAAAGCAACATGGATAGCACTGCAAAAATCCATCACAGACCAAAATCACTCAAACTCCAGCTTTGTTCTTTACTTTTGCCTTTTCTGCAATCATAGAGGGGCTGGAAACTGGTGGGAGAGGGCCCTCATCTGCACTGTACTGATTTGCAGAGGCAGTCATCCAAAAATAACATTCTGGGTCGAGTTCCTGGAGAGGGACATTGGGGTTTTGTGGTGGGGAAAAGTTGGCAACCGTGACTCTGATCTGTAAAAATCTTCCTTCACCCCTTACACATTTATTGGCTTGTTTTCACACCTTGCCCTCTTTGAAGGATTATATACAGAAACACGATGCTGTCTGGAGCTTCAGGGTTTTCAAAGCTTGAAGCAGTTCCTTGCCTCCCCAAACATCAAAAAAAAAGTCCTATCTGCCCTGATTTCCTTCCTAAATTTTCCCTTTTTGTTTTAGACAGAAATGTGCCACTTATGCCTGTTCTTTATTCAACAAAAATGCCATATCTAAAGCTTTAACTGCCATATGTCCTATATAGACATATGAAGCATATTTCTTTTTTATTCATATTTTATTGGAAGCCTTACAAAGCATACAGAACAGATGCCAGTACATCAAATTCATCATGCCGAGCCTTGATTATACAGACCCCGAAGCCCCAACACTGCCATACAATCCTTCCTTTCAGGAAATAAAAGCCAAAGACCAGTTTTCCCGCAGGACCACTTGTGGGTATAAGCTGAAGCCCTTATTATCGGAGGTTCCTTGGATACGATTTAAAGTTTGAAAGTTCCTCATATAGCTGTTCACTCATCATAAGGTACTTCTCAAAGTCTAGGCATGCTGCTAAAAGTAGGAACACCCGTCCAAAACCATGGAAGCACTCAGCCAAATATCTGCTTCCAGCATAGTAGCAGCAGCCTTCTCTTTTTCTCTGAGTGAGAGTGCAGCAGATGAGGAGAGAGATAAGTGTACAGAGAATGCAACATCCCAAATGCCAGCTACTAGAAGCTGCTACTATGTGCAAAGGAGCTTCATGCTATTCTTAACAAAATTTGATTCAGGGTTGTCACCTGAACCAAATCTACTTTGCAAAGAAGAGATAAAGTAGTTCCTGTGAGCTTGATGTGCTATGCCATGACAAAACAGCAATTAAAAAAAAATGAATAGAGCACAGTTTCATTGGTCTGACATTTCCGCCTATAGTTTGTGGTGTAAATCAAAGCAAGCATGACATTCTCCGAAATTTTAGTTTTATTTACATGCATTTGGGCTGACCATGTTTACTCACTCGGGGTTTCACTCCACCACTTGTTAATGCATTTGGCATGCTGTCATGTAAATACATCAAGGATTTCAAAGGAAGGTCATTCTCTATTCCCCCCCTCCATGCAGAACTACACTGAGGATATGGAATGAGATCACTTGAGATCAGAGTCACCATGGGTGGGGAGTGATGAGGTTACCCCTATGGTGTGTGTAGATGTATTCCAAACCCTTATTACAGTTATGATATATTCACAGGAACACAGCAAACCCATCTTTGAAACTGTTCCTTGATTTTAAGTCTACTTGCTGCTTTACGGAAGACACTCCTTTAGTGATTTTCTGCTGATGTAAATGGCAGCAC
>JAOEHX010052523.1:0-37138 GCA_025448015.1 Bolborhynchus lineola
GCATGGTTTAGTATGAGATGTCCCTGGCCATGGCAGGGGGGTTGGAACAGAATGATCTCAAGGTCCTTTCCAACCCTAACTATTCTATGATATCGTCAGGTGGATGTTGATCTCTTCTCTCAAGTAAAAAGCGATGGGACAAAAGGTAATGGCCTCAAGCTGCATCAGGGGAGGTTTAGATTGGATGTAAGGAAAAATGTCTTCCCTGCAAGGGCTGTCAATCACTGGAACAGGCTGCCTAGGGAAGTGGTGGAGTCACCATCCCCGGAGATATTTAGGTGTACATGAGTTGATTAGGAACATTGTTTAGTGGTGGATTTGGCAGAGTTGTTTTAATGATTTGACTTGATGATCCGAAAGGTCTTTTCTAACCTGAATGATTCTCTGGTTCTGTGGTACTGAATTGGAAGTGTTTTGGCATTTTATTTTATTTTTAATGTTTTCACAGGTTTTGAATCCTTTATCTCATCTCCTGATATTCTTTCAATGTGAGCTTTGCATCTGTAATGTCCCAACTCAGTACTCCCCACAAGAACCAAGCATGCAAACCCAAATCATCCAGACCAACCAGAGAAAGACCCAGTTTTCATTTTCACCAAAGCTTGGCTCATTGATGAGCCTCAGCCTGTTGGATCTGGAGCCCAGACCTCCACCTCCACAGCTCAGGGACTGAGGGAGGAGATGAACAAGCAGGGTTTGTAATAGCCATGCAGCTCCTTAAAGTTATGAGACATGTTTGGCTCCTGCCAGCTCTTCCATTGCTCACATCCATTTTCACCACCATGTTACTCTATTCTGCTTTGGCACTGATAGTTTTTTTTCTCCCAGCACACTTTTTATATGACTGTGATTTACAACCCTGAGTTTAAAGATCTATTGCAATGCACACATGGCACAGATGACTCCAAATGATGTGTTCAGCCTGGTTATTATTCTCTTAAATCCCATTTTTTCCATAGTGAAACAAGCGGCCTCTGCATCATGTTGTCGAGACTTTCCTCCTCTAACTTCCTAGGTTTATTCAGATGACAATAAAAACCGTGCAGACAAGTCACAACATCAAGGGGCTGACTGGCATCTCTGAACCTCAAGAGTAACAAAAACACCTGGGAGCTTAACCAAGCACCAGATGGTCTTCCGACAACAAATTGCAGGCTGAGCATTCACATCCAGATCAGTCCTTGCTTATACCACTTTACAGATGTGGTTAAAAACCCTATGGCAATTTAAACTTCTTCCTCCCTGTGAGAAAAGCAGCACTGACAGCAGCCATTATCACCTCCTCTTCCTTGCTTTTGTATGTTTTTGGACAATGCTTAAACTATCTGAGATGAGCAAAGTGCCTTAGGTCATCTTAAAGAGCTTAAACTGATCAAGGGCTTTAATGTGCTTAAGGGTGGTGTAAGGACATTGATTATACTTAACCCTAAAAAGAACACAAAACAGTCTGTATCTAAGACCTGGAGAAGTCTCTTGTTTGGCATTTTTTTTTCTTCATGTGCATCCTCTTGAAGCACAGTCCAAGTCATGGTCCCCTGAAGTCACTGAAAACTCTTCAGTTAGCTTAAAGGAGTATTGCTGTTGGCATCAGCTGCAGCAGGTTCAGCCTGATGTTGTGGCCATCCTTAGAGCTGAGTTTATAGTTTTCTGTACTGAACTTGTGGTGTCAAAACTAACCTGGAAAACATTAAAACCCAACCATAAGCACTAGCTTTATTGTGGTAAAAAACCCAAACCTGTAGTCCCCTATCAAAGAGCACCTTTCAAACTGTGGTCCTTTTTGACACATCCAATAAAAGAAATAGCAGTGAACCTTTTTTTATTTTTCTAAGACAAGCAATTCTCTCATTTAAATAAGCATTTAAATTTCTCATTTTAAATAAACCACTTTCTGTCTCTTTTTTTAAGCAAGCAATTCTTATCATAAATTAATTTTCTCATGACTCAGCACAATACTCAAGAGGATTTCCTCTAAATTTCCAAACAGGTCACCTTGGATCAAAGGCTGGAGCTATAATATTCCCACTCTTGAAAATGCCAAAAGATGTGTGAATGCGTGGAAAAGAAGTGAGTTTGGAGGGAATGTTTATCATGCTGGTCAGACCTGGCCCCTTAAAAAAAAAAACAAGATTGTAACCTGTGCTGCCAAATTTGAAGATCATAGAAGCAACTGGGTTGGAAAAGACCTTCAAGATCATCAAGTCCAACCTTTACCCCAGCATTGCCAAGTCCGCCACTAAACCACGTCACTGAGGGCCTCATCTACCTGTTTTCTGAGTTCTTCCAGGGATGGTGTCTCTAGCACTGCCCTGGGCAGCCTGTTCCAATGCCTGAACACCCTTTCAGTGAAGGCATTTTTCCTCATCTCTAGTATAAACCTCCCCTGGTGCAGCTTGAGGCCGTTTCCTCTTGTCTTGTTGAGATGCCGTGCCCCAGGCTTTTATTTCATGTTAGGCTTGTCCTAGATCCTATGAAGTATCTGAGATACCATTTTGCTTTGAACTGCTTGCCAAGGTCCACACTCACTCATAACAGTGTTGCTATCAGCATCCATAGGAGCAAGCCAGAATCAAATAACTTTGCTCCTGCTGCACTGCAGTTAGCATACGTACATACCTATGTGTGTGAAACCAACAACCCACCTTCTCTCTGAGGCTGGCCCCAGTTTTTAGAGGAAAAGGTACTATCTGAGATTGCTACATGGTCATAAAGGCAGCAGAGGACAGCTGTGTGATTAAGTGTTTACACTGAAGCTCCTCCAGATCTGACGCTGGAGGTTGCTGCCTTGCAAAGTACAGCTTGCAAGTGGGGTTTTAACCCTAAGCATGGACATGGACATGAAGGTGCTTGTCTGTTGAGCTTGGACCTGGGCAACTGAGCAACTGGCATGTTTCTGGCAGTTTTGCAGAAAAGCATCAGTAGTGTTGATTTGTAATTGAAAAGGAAGATTATATTGTATGACTCAGAAACAGCGATGAGAAAAAAAATCCAATATTATAGTATTTAAGCAGAAGAAAACCAGGTTGCAATTGAAAGAGCAGACGTGACTCCTTTATTTATGCTCATTGTAATGTAGTTTCCACAGTGCCCATATTAAGGGCCAGCAGTGAGTGTAGCCGAGAGCAGCTGTACCATATGTGAGCAACCCCAACATCACCTGGAAGGATCAAAGTGGTAGAGATGTAGTCTTAAGTATTATTCCAAAAATCCTATCACTTTTCTCTGAAATAAACCATCTCATCTAGAAGTTGGTTTTTAATTTCTCCCCTAAATTTCCAATATTCCCATAGGAGGCTTTATAAAAAAGTTGGAACTTTATGTCTCCAATGTAAAGGTTTGGGGTTTCATTGCATGGAGAGATCTTGTGCATGCACAGTATGTGTAGCTAGTTCAAAAGCACATCAACCACATCTGCTCATTAGCAGTGTTCTGATCTAACCCTTGGCAGAGCTGCAGAGCATGCCCAGGTAATGAGAGATTGCCACCGTGCTGCTACAGAAAGGGCCCAAATTGATGTTTTATTGGCAGTCTGAATTCTGGCACTTCTATGTGCTTCATTTTACCACTCTATTAATGTTCATGTAATCTAGTTGTATGTAATCAAACACTGAATGCAGCCATACAGAGCCCCATAGGCACAGCAGGCTCTGCTGCATGAAGCAAAGAGAGAACTTTTCATGTAGGATTTTCATTTTTTAAAAACACATGTTCTTCAAATAGCCACAATAGCTCTGCAGGTGCTTGTCAGTCAAGCAAGATTACAGACTCCCTAAATTCAGCCTGACATGACAAATTGTAATGGCTTTGAAGGGTCTGTTACGGTCTATTGTACCAGTGGTCCCTGCTTAATAGGAGCATCTCATATATTTCTCATTAAAACTGTAATGGCTTCAGAGATTTCTACATTACCTCTACATCACATGAGTTACTTTATCACAAAAAAGGCATAATCATGTGGTGCTGAAGATGCAAGTTAAATAAGGAAAAGAAAACTTAGATTTACAGCCTGAGATGTACCTTTATCTTATGCAATTCTGATGCTGAGAAATTGCAGGATTGGCAAGGATTTGAGCAATTTTAAGTAAATTTTTGGCTGTTAAAAGTGGGAACAGAAAGTGGGTGATGTTGTCTGTGCAGTGAGGTTTCAAACTGATGCCGTAGGGACCAACATGACTTCATAAATAATAGTAGTGAATGGTTTTGGTATGCCATAGCTCCAAGATAAGTTATGATGCCCATCTTCTGGATGATGAAGCTCTTTGGCTTCTGACAGTGTGGAGGTCAGGGCATGTGATCACACTTGCCCTTTCTGGCCTCAAACTCTCTCAATCTTATCCAGAAGACAGGAGGTTAGCCCCACTCAGTAAACCTAAATCACAGTGTGGCATTTCTGGTACCAAGTGGCTTTCATGTGAAAAAGAGAGAAACTAGCAAGGGGGCCCAGGTTGAAGGAAAATTTGGATTTGGTGATCAATGGCATCCTTTTAGCTCATTCATGGCTTTCATTTCCCAGGTATGAAGTGGCATGGAAAGCCTGCTTGGTGACTTCTGGTGACACTACCATGAAGCAGGTCATAAGGGTCAAGCAACAAAGAAAATAAAGTAGTGATATGATGGGAATAAGTCAGGAGCAGAAGGAAAGCTGTTCAAAATGCAGGTAAGCACCCTTTGTAGGAAATTCCAAGCTCTTTGGTCTGCCCATGTTGCTGCAGAGCCACAGAGCTTCAAAATAGAGAAGTGCGGCGCTGAATTGCGGGAGCTGGCACACGCAAAGCCGAGTGGCTCTGCCCAGCAGAGGGTAGCATTGCCCAGACACCCCAGCCTGTTCTCCAAGTTTAACACCTCCATGCACCTCCAAATTCCCACCTCTGCCACATCCGCTTTGAAATGGCAGGCACAGCTCGGCCCAGACCCAGGGAAAGCCTCGCAGGCTGATACCTTCTACATGCTTCTCATAAACTATGGGAAATCTGGAAAAATAGCTTTGAGAGTAGGATTTTAAGGGATCTGTTAAAGGACACGATGCATGTTAAACAGGTATGTGTGTACAATCACATCTGCTTTTATTTATATAATAACATTAAGCAAATGTTATTTAGCCACTTTATTAGGATTTATTTCCAGGTACCTAATGTGATGGACAGGTTTGGAGCTGCCCCTGAGCACAGGAGTGCCTGCACCTGCCAGTAGCAAGGCCTGTGCTTTTGTCCCTTGTGTCCCAAAAGAACTGCACTTTCTTAGTGCCCTTACATATTCTGAAACTGAAGAGTCCACATTTGTAAACTATAAATGTATCTCAGTCTAGGCTATAATTTCCTCTGATGTTTCTGATGAATTCTGCCTGTCACCCCACATCAGAGCTCAGCTGATGCCCAATGTGACAACATCAGAGGTCTCCATGTTCTGAGAAAAAGCTGCTTTCAGCAATAATCTCAGCGGGGCCATGGGTGTGTGTGTGGCAGGCCAGTGTCGTGCTGCCTCAGGACACGGTGCCAGGACTTGAGCATCTTGACAAGGCTACATAGTGCCCATCCACCTGTCTCCAGGCTTGGTGCTGCTCAGGGGAGTGACCCTGGTGTTTGGATGCCTCTTGCTTCTCTGAGGGCGCTGGGTAAAGGGGGTCCGTGAGAAGGGGCGAGTTTTTACATCCCAGGAACGTGTTTATGTGTGTGTGCGAGGCAGGCTGGCACCATCACCTCCGCGCACCCCGGCGCATCCCTGCGCAGCGCAGCGCCGCGCAGCGCCTATCCAGGCAGCGCGGCAGCTTGTGGTGCGGCTTTTTAATTTTTTTCCCTTGCTTTCCCTTTTTTTCTCCCCTCTTCTCTTTCCCTCCCCTCCCGTTTGACGTGCGCGGTTTTGGTGCAATGCGAATTATCTTCAGTCATTCAGTCAGGAGGGGCAGCGCCAGGCAGCAGAGCAGCGGCGGGGCTGCTTCCTCCTCCTCTTCCTTCTCCTCCTCCTCCTCCCAATTGCCATAACAACCGCGCACAGCCGCTGCGCCCGCGGTACCGGCGGGGCCGCTCCGCACTGCTCCGCGGTCGGGAGGCTGAACATCTCCCGGGGCCCCGCACGGGGGGTGGGGTAGAAAACAGTGACCTCCCTCCCCCTAAAAAAGAGAAAAACCCCAAAAGGGACTTTTTCGCTGGGTGGGTCTCTCAGGGACCAAAGTGACCCCGAGGCAGGCTGCGCGCAGCTGCCGCGCAGGGTGCGGAAAGAGGGAGGGACGGGGGAACCCCGAGAGTGACTCCGCGGGGCGGTGCGGAGGAGGAGAAAGGGGGAATAGAGGAGAGGGGGGCAGAGAAAGTTGGTAGGAAATAGCCCAGGAAAAGTGGCGCTAGCGGAGCCCGCCGGAGAGCGGAGGAAATAAAAGCGGCCGCGGGCAGGAAGTGTGAGGAGGAGAAGGAAGGGGAGAAGAAGAAGGAGGAGGAGGAGGAGGAGGAGGAAGAAGAAGAAGAAGAAGAAGAAGAAGAAGACGACGAAAAAAAACAGCTGCTACCGCGGCAGAAGAGAAAGCAAAAGCCGCTCACGGCTCGGTGCTGCCCGCGCCAGCATCCGCGGGGCTGCGCGGGGCCATGGCCCGGGAGAACGGGGACGGTGGCGGCTCCTGGAAGAAGCAAGCGGAGGACATCAAGAAGATCTTCGAGTTCAAGGAGACGCTGGGGACGTAAGTGGCGGGGAGCGACTGCGGGGGGGTGTCCCTTCCCCGCGGCGATGCGCGGGGCGCCCTGCGGTGGGTGCGTGTCTGTCTGTCTTGTGTGTCTGTATGTTCCCATGTGCAGGCACTGGTGCTGCTCCGTGCACTGCTCATCCCTCCGAGCAAGAAGTCAGGGCAATCTGCAAACACAGGCAACAATATATATATATGTGTATATATATATAAATATATAAAATGAGGCAGGAGCTGGGCTGACCCCTCTCCTCACCCCCCAAAAAAAGAGAAAAAAAGGAGCAAAAAAAGTGTTTGAATATATTAATCGGGTGAGATGGGGAAAGGCTTTTTCTTGGTAGTGCAATTGTAAATAAATGCGGTCTGACTTGCACGCTCTCCCCCAAAGCTGATGGCTGCATCTATTCATGGACAGACAAGCAGAAATAATCGGAGTGGATTGGATGTCTTAACGGTTGTTGGGGTTTATTTCTGTTATTTATAGTGACGGGACATAAAGATTAGTAAAACGTTAGAGTTGTGGTTTTTTTTTTTTGTCAGGAGGCTGGGAATAAACAGGCACAGATGGTGCAAGGGAGCGGGGTGCTGGCTGGTGCTTTTTTGGCTGAGTGGAGAGTTTTATTTTTGTTAAAACAAATTTTCCCTTATAGGATATTGTAGAGGTAGGGAGCCGGGAGCACTGAAGGAAGTAAGCATACAGGCTGCTGCGCGTATGTATGTTGTAATTAAAGTTCAGTTGTATTGGGCGTCCTCCTCGTTGCTGTGTCCCTCCTGCTTTAATTGCAACTTGAAGCACGTCTCAAACTGACGCATTGTTAATCCTGAGTAGTGCTTTTCATACTCTGCATACCACTTCGAAAATACTGTGGAACAAGTTTTGACTGTAGTATTTTAGTTTCTTTCTGCTTCCAAGGGAGGGCCCCCTATAAACAGAGTATTTCTGGTTCATGGGCTCACTGATTTCCTATGAACAGGCTGTGAGTAAGAATCAAGCTGGTTGTTTAATATGGGGGTGGGTCACGCAACTCTGTTGTGATGAGCACATAGTGTAACCCTCAGAAAAACACTGACATAGCAAATCAGATTCATGTCTGCCCAGGTCTTCGGAGAAGAAAAGTGCAGCAGAAGAACTGAGTGTTATGGTGTGTTCTCATCACCTTCGTCAAATTTTTGTTGTCACAATTCCATGCCAGGAGAGATGTG
Organism: Bolborhynchus lineola; assembly: GCA_025448015.1. Lineage (NCBI taxonomy): Eukaryota > Metazoa > Chordata > Aves > Psittaciformes > Psittacidae > Bolborhynchus > Bolborhynchus lineola. Next base: position 7,871 of record JAOEHX010052523.1, read on the forward strand.
TCCCTGCTTGTCACCTTAGGCATGCAGTTCGCTTCCTGAGAGAGAGGGAGTGTTGGGAAGGAAAGTTTCAATGTGATGAGATCTGTTAGAGCAGCAGGACAGTTTACTGTGGTGTCTGTTCTTCAACTCTATCATCTTGGTTTTTGTGTATGAAGTAGTCTGAAAGGGTTAATTTGTGACACTGAAGAGGTCCAGAAAGAATTCATGTTGTGGCCTTGATCTGTGTCCCGCTGAAGTTAATGGGAGCAGGTGTAGGTCCCAAGGAAGGTAAAGCTGGTCAGTTAATAGTTATGCATATTAGCATGGCTGTTACAAATTAAGTTCATTGAATATGGCCAATTAGTGTCTCAAACTATTAACCGTTGTCTTAGCCTCACCACTGGGTTAGTAAGTCGTTAGATCTGAAGCTGTGAAGTTTTTAAACTTGCCTTTGTCAATCTATAAAGTTTTAGAAAATTAAACTCCCTGGATCACAAACCTGGGCCTGTGTACAGAAAACAGAGCTGTTTTCCAGACATAACCATATTCATTATGAATGTATGTGCATTTATCAGCCTACACATCAGTTGTGCATTCCTTAGTTATGGAGAGCAGGCTGGTAATCAGAAGATTTGAATCTGAGTTTTGATTCTGGCCTTGGCCACCCACCAGTGTAGCACCTGCAGCTCCTACCAGGTCTGGTGTGACTTACAAGGGTGTGAAACTGCTGAAAGATTTAGGCCATCACTGAGCAAATCATTAAAGTACTTGTTCCATTCCCACTGAAGGCATTGAAGGTCTGTTCACTGACTCGAGTGGCAGATGTACAGAATGCAGGAGATGGGACACGTCTTGAGTTATTGACAGTAAAGTACTTGAATAGGAGCTAAGCAAAAGTCAAAATACCTTCAAAGCATCTGGATCAAAATGTTTCCTCTGGCATTATTTAGAAGCAGGGATAAAACCGGCTTTGATCCCTCCTGCACTGTAATGCTGAACCATGTTGGACAGCCATTGGCTGATCTCATCCTCTAATAGATTTTTCTCTAGCATGGATGGGCTTGGAGTGAAAACCTTAGTGTGTCAGATGAGATGTACTGGATTAGTGTAGTAGCTGTATTTTGCATTTCTCTGCCACCTTCCATTTCAGGGTGCCAAAGCACTAAAAGCATTCTAACAGAAAAGCAGCCCTTTTTTCATGCAGCAGTTTTAAATGCCTGTGGTAAAATTGGTTGGAAGAAAGGAAAGTATTAAACCCCCAAATCAGGGAAGAAAGTGAAAGAGAAACTTTAAAAGCGTATTCTGTATCAAGTGCATTGATTTGTGAATGTTAAATCCATGTCTATAATCTATGAATGATTTGTTCTCTGAGAGGAGTCTTTAAACTGAATAAAAACCTTTCAGTGGATTTTTAACACTGGAGAGTTGAAATTGCTGGAATTATTAAAAAGATCCCAACTCAGTTAATTATGATATCATTTGGGCTTCAAGGAACCTCTAATGAGTACCAGCTCTCTCTTCCAGAAGGGGAATTAATTATTCACAAGTGCCTGTAAATCATGTCCAGCCACACTGATGATACTGATATAGGCATCTTGAATTGGATGTCACCTTCACGCGTAAGAAAACAGCTTTTTCCAGTCAAAGAATTGTTTCCTTTGGTGGCTGAGGTCTGTGTTGTTTGCTCTGCTCAATGCTCTTGGGCAATTGTGTTTTCCTAAAGCCTTTATCAGCAATGCAGTGGCTGGCTCAGATGGTACTTGGACCTGTATTTACTCTGTTCTGCGTTTACATGGTTTCTAAGCATGTGCAATCTTAGTTTGTGGCTGTGATCTCTTGGATACCAGCGTGTCAATAAAATATTTTGGTAATATTAATCAAGAAAATGCAATTTAAAAAATACTTTGCATATTATTATATACAAAAGAGATATATAATGATCAAGTCTTGGGCTGCTGCAGTTTGGTGGTGCCAGCCCATGCAGGACTACAGTAGCATGGTGATGAACTCTACATGCACAGGTTCTGGAGGTCTCTCTCCTTGAAATTGAACCTGTTCACTCCTGAGCCGTTGAAAGTGAAATTGCAGATCCTGAAAAAAAAAAAAGCTAAGAAGAATTCACAAAGTAAATCAAGGATAAAATAAAATCACAGTGGTGGGCCAGATCCTCAGCTGATGCAATTTAAAGTCCTATCCAAGTGAAGACAGGTGGGCTTGAGGAAAGAATAGGATTTCTGTTTATCTTTCTATGTTTCCACAAACTCACCTGTTGTAGCTCTACTCAATCTGCAGGCCTGGAGAGGGGTATTTCTGCCCCAGCCCTTGTGAGATGTGAACTTTCACCATAACAGGAATGTGCTTGGAGTGACCACTGAAATATAGGGGATTTTCTCCTTATTTAAATGGTATTTTGTCTAAGGCATTTTAAACCTCAAATTTTGACATTCCACGAAGTAATGAGATACACCGTGTCATCCACGGGCTAAAGAGGAAAGCCTCCAATCATTTGGTCTGCCTAATCAGATCGGCCCCGCATTTCTAAGGGATCTGTCATTAGGCCTCGTTGACATTAGTTATGATGAAGCTAGAATATTTAGAAAGGCTGAAGCTTAGTAACTGTGGAAATATTGGTGCTGTCCTCAAAAGTGACGCTGTAGTTTCCTGAAAGCTTAGTCATGATAACACAGTGTTGCATGGACATAGTCATAATGTGGTAAGAGCTGGGTGGGAAAACAAATACACAACTCCAATACTTTCCTAAAATACTAAATACAGTATTTATTTAGTATTTTACACTAAATACTAAGATACAGTAAAGAGAAAACTTACATGTGGTTCTGTTCTCAGGAGCTCTACTGTAATATTTGGTTCATCTATGTCCTGTGTCTCCTCCGTACTCTTACTCTTTGCTGGGCTCCTGGTACTGTTCATGACTCTTCTACACACCCATCTGTGCTTGTTCATGCTGTGAAAGAAGTAACTCCATGAACTGCTCTCATTTCTATTTTCTTTCTCACACACACATTGTCACAAACTCTTATGTGCTGTCTCCTGTGTTTTTGTCCTCTCATCCTTCCTAGTATCTTCCTCTGCATGCAGTCTCACACTAGCATTCAGACTTTTCATGAGGTGGCCCACCTCATGCTCTCATCTGTTCTTGGCTGCTCAGACCTTCATGGAGCCAAGGCTAGTAGAGATGACCTGCCTCAGGCCAGGCAGTCAGCCTTGACTTTCACCATCTGCGTAGATGCTGCTGGTAGGATAGGTCCTGGTGGAGGTGCCCTATGCATTTGAGTTGCTGTGTAGAGAGGAGGTTCTGAGAGGTACCATGAGGCTCAAGATCTGTTTGTCTCTGGTCAAAGATCTTCCCTTCTCATTGACTGGGTGCCAGAAGCGCTTGTGTTGGATTAAACACAATGAAACATTGCTGTTCAGCTGTGTAACTTGAAGCTTTATGCAAATTACTCAATTATTTTTCCCTTCTGATTTTGGAAATGCTCAAGAGGTAAAGAAACATGTTGGTATCTGTGCTTCCTCTGGCTCCTCACCCCCTGTGAAGATTGTGGAGTCTGTCTGATTTTTGTGTTTCTGCTGACAGTACCAGCAATTTCTGCCTCTCTTTTACAACACCCCCGTGTGGCAGCAGTGGCTCTGTTAGAGTGTTTCATCCTTTCCTCAGTTCAGTGTTTTTTATTTTTCTTTCAAATTGCATTGAAGAAATACATCATATTAAAAAATAGCCTCAGGGAAAAATATACAGTGTTCCAAAGCGCTGAAGTTAAGGTACATGTTTTCAGGGGGAAGGTTGATGAATCACTGGGACGAACTATGAAGGCAAGGGGTTCCCATCTCCTCTGGGATGATTTGCTGGGAGAAATTCTTTTGCTATCTGAAAGCTTTTGGAATTCATGCAGGAGTCACCAGGAAAGAGCCTCTTGTTCATGTTTGCAGAAGGAGATGTTTCATGGTCATTTCTGACCTTCAGATCTGTAACTCGAGGAATCCTACCATCAAAACCATATGAGGTTAGAGATAATTTATGCTAAGAGGTGCATGGTGCCTACAGCACCTCTCTAGCATCTGTGGGAGGAGGTGGGAAAGCTGAGGTTCAGGTGTTAATGTTTAACTTAACACTGTGAAACAACTCAGATGTTTTAGTTTGTGTACTTTATATAGGGCAAGGAGAAAATTACTGTTAGGGCTCCTTTAAGGTGACACATTTGTTTTAAACTAAGTAATCCTGTTTGCTATCATGTGGCATAGTTCACTATCCAGTATCTTCTTGGGGGCTTAAAAATAGTGAGTCCTGACTATCTGCAACATGAATTGTAGTATCTTATAGTGTAGATTGTTGGTCTCCCTTGAACAGTTACAGAAAATAACAGGTTTGAGTGTTCAGCTGGAATTGAAATGGGAAAGAAAGAAAAGCGAGATGGCCAATGAATTTAAAGGCTGATGGAGAGGATTGGGAAAAAATCTGCAGCCATTGGTGAAGAGGGATTTTTGACAGCTCTCAAGTGTGGCTTGTGTGTGTTTTGAACAGTACTTGTTTGAGGCAACAGTGTAACGTAGACATCAATTTTCTTTCATTGTCTGAAAATAAGATTGCAAAATACTCAACAATCAAAAGCTTTCAGGTAAACGCATCATTTTGGAGACACTCTGTTTGCTGTGTTGTCAGCTCACATAAGTGCTCATGCTTCCTTCATGAGCCTTATTTTCTACTTGTTTTGATGCCTTACCTCTTTTTGCCCTGCTGTATCTCTTTTACCTGTGGCTGTTTTTGTTCAAGTACATCTTTGTACTGTCTGAGTTCCCTGCTGCTGGAGGATACCTGGTTACCTGCATGCCTGTGCAACAAAGAAGTGTACTTGACCGTCAAGGTGACAGTAAGATTTTTGGATAGAGTTGGAATAGGGAATTTGGGCTTTTTTCCCCTTTACTTTTTGCACAAAACTTAGAAAAATGTGATCCTTGCCTAGGCCAAAACTCAGTGTGTTGCTACTCAGGACCTCAGTATAACTAGTACTGTGTCCGCAACTGCTCTTTGTGTAGATGTGAGCTGAGAGCAAAGTATGAATAAAAGTACTGGTGTTTTTTGTCAGCTGCAGAGGTAGCTGATACCCTAAAGCTTGCAACAAGCCAAACCCAGAGGGTCTGAAGACCTGGTGGAGAGGTGGTGGGTGGAGTTAAATCCAGATCTTTGGAGTTCTATAGTAATCCTTTAACCAAAAGTCTATTCTTCCCATCACAGCCACAACACAGTGGGTGTGAGAGCCTTCTTTGCCACTGCTCCCGCCATCTGGAACAGCCTGTCTGCTTCCTTCACCCTCCATCTGCTTTCACATAGGAGCTGAAATATCTCTTTCTGCATTTTTTCCTTCGTTTTTATCTCTTTTTCTCTCTACCTTGGTGATCGACCTCAGATTATTTCTGTTGCTGTCCACACACAATTCTCCTGACTGTGTGCAGAATATTAGTTGGAGTTATTTAATCCTTCCAAGCATCCAAGGATGTAATTAATATTGAATAAAGTTGTGTTGTTTTGGTTTGCTTGACAACAGCAAACATTTATAATAGGGTTCTGAATTTGTTGCCAGTAATGGTATTCGCTTAACCTGTGAGTCACAGTTTATATTCATGATTACTTAATAGGACCTAATTTTCTAGTCATTTTAGATAGCATGGAGGCAAGTTGGAACTAAACAGGTACTGTTAGTAAACAGGTAATGAGTAAAAGGAGGGATAAAAAGTTCCTTGGGGCAGCGATCTATGATTTTCATTGGAATTCAAACCACCTTGCTTGTCAGCGCTTTTCTGTGGATAATGATTAACACCAATAACAATAATTTGCAAACATATGTGTGTGATTGGGCTGCTCATGAATGACAAACAGCTTTGGAATGAGGGTATTTTTCCTTTCTGGAAATCAAACTGTTCCTTAAAACCTTCCTATCAAGTCTTAACACTGATGTTTTTCTGTTGTCTGACTTGGCGGTTCCTGTAATTTGCCTCTGAATGTTGTGTCAATCATATTTTAGAAAGAAAACTATAAATAATGGTTTGTTAATAAACTTTTCAAGGCCTTTTGCTGATGTTTTCATGTTGAAATCTGTATATTGGGTTTTATGCCAGAATTACTCACCAGACAGATTGTATGAGGTTCTATTAAAATAATACTCTGTAGCAGAAAATTTTGGCTGAGTAAAAAGCCTTTTTTAGGGGTTTTCTTATTTTTTTAACACTGGATGTGGTAAGAGAAAGCTACTTGGAAGCTCTGTTTTGGCTCCGATCTGTGTGTAGAGCAGCTGAGCACAGGGCTGGAGATCCCCTGTAACAATAGATCACTGATTTTGCTTGCTCTCTTCCTGGGAAATGTCATACGTCACGTTTAAAATACCAACGTTTTTGGACAAGGGGACTACGCAGCCATGAAGAGAGTTCTTAAAATACCTTTTTCAGAAATTGAAGGGGGAAGAAGCACGTGAGAGAAAACAAGCTGGCTTCCATCTACTGAGGATTGATTATGATTTTCTTACATTCCCAACTGGAGACAAACTGAACAGTTTCAGTCTTCTTACAGTTTCCAGGAGGAATGAAAGGGAGGCGCTTTTAATAATGCAAATGAACACAATGATATATCAGCAGCAGCAATAAGGTGCAGCACTGAGGCATGTCTCTCCTAAACCCTTTGCCTTTGAACTTCTGCTCACTAAGGATTCTTGTGTTCTTGTCGTTGTCTTGCTCTTACCCATCTCCCTAATTTATGTTGAGTATTTGAAGGTATGTTCTTTTAAGCCTAAGTACCTAAAATTTGGGCACCCAAACTTTGGAATTTAGATCCGATGCTCCGTTGTGAGAGTATAAAGGACATAGAAGTTTCATTTGAGGCAGACAGGAATAAACTGAGGTCAGGAGCCATGGAAAGTCTGAGGTCTGGGAGCCTTTAACCTCTGTGTTAGTTTTGGTGAGGTTTGGTGTGGCAGTTTGGAGGATAAGGACAATAGTGGCATCCTCATTCATCAGCAGTGGGGTGTGAAAGTTTGCAGGTCTTCCTAGGAGCTCTAAAGGAAGGGTTCCTCAGATGTCACAAGTATCTCCCTTAGGTCAAGTATCTCCTGTGCTGCAGAGTCATTCTGTGACATTGATGTGTTCTACCTGGGCAGTATGTTTAGAACCAGCCTGATGGCAAGTGCAGTTGAGAAATGTGGCCACCCTCCTCACACCTGCCTTGTTACTTGTCACAGAAACGGATGGACTTTTGAGGGTAACACAAAATAAAACAGCATAGCTGCTCGTGCTTAAATGTAGTTTTGCAAAGGCTGAAAAGCTGGTAGGTATGTGAGGATTGGACACTAGCAAGTGAAATGTGAAGGGTCTAAAATGCTTGGGGCTTTTATGACTGTGCCTTTTATTGGCCTCAAATGAGATCAGGTGCTGTTGAGCTACAACTATTGCATACACCAGAGTAAAAGACTGTTTGCACTCAGAAGAACTCATACTCTAAATAAATGAGGCAAAAATGCTAACAGTTTTGTTAAAGACAAGAAAGTGTGTCACTTGTAAACCCAGAGCTGAGCCTGAATCTTAACTCCAGTGTTATGTAGTGGATTGTCCTGCTTCTTTTAATAGCAGGCACTGTGTCAGCGCCGCTGTCTTCAAAAAGTACATATTTATATGTGATTCACCAATGGTCATCACATATAATTAGTTTTCAGTAGTTAAGGTTTGAAGATGCAGAGTGCTGTCCGTATGCTGTTGGGAACAGGGTGAGCGCTTTATTACTGTGTTGTTTCTTAGGTGCTTGAAGTAATTGCCGTCTTTACAGACCTGAAAAGAGTTGGTGCAGACCAGGTGGTTCTTGGGGTGATGTGGGATTTCTCCCAGTGGATCCCATCCTCCCAGCCTGGTTTAAATAATTCAGGGGACCTAGTTTCAATCAGGCTTCAGCTTTCCAACCAAACTCATTAGCTGTGACCCTGTCACCCCCCGCTGTGATGGGCAAGGGCTGAAATGAGGGAAACTATTGGCTAAAAAACAGTGGGAAAACTGAAATGACATAGAAAACCACAAACAACATGGGAAGTTGCAGGGAGAGAGAGGGAGAAGAGTACTTAGAGGATTTGCAGCTGTGTGGAAAACTCCTCTGGGGAAGGCACAGGTTGCTAATCAAATTCATCTGTAGCTGAGAGAGACTGTAGCATCCCTGGATAATCCTCGCTGTTAGGTTGAGTTGGCTTGGAGATTTTTCTCCCACTTCTCCTGCCTCTCAGCATAAGTAAATCACTGCAATGTGCCCAGCCATGAAGCCTGCAGCATTTGGGAGATTTCAGGCATAGCAGAGTGCTTGATGTGTACAGAAGATCCTGGAACTAAACTTGTTCACGCTCCCTACCCCGTTTTTCTGCAGAATACCTGAGCAGATTCAAAGGCTTTGTCTTTTACTTCAGGATACTTTGTAGCTGGGTCTTGAGGTTGCTGAAAGACTATCTAAAGCTCTGGGATCCTCATCCCATCCCATCATCTGCAACCTTATGTCTCTGCAACAGTGGAATTTCTTGACATGGGGGTGTAATTTATTTGTACAAGAGGTGCAGTGTTTTTGAGGGGAAGATCTGACACTGTTGAGTTTCTCTGTGGGCTGCTGCTCATCGTAAAAACACCACCTCCTTCTCTGAGTCCAGGCCATGGTGTTTTGAGATACCTTCTCTTGCATAATTACATAGCAACCTGAATATTGCAAAGCAAACAAGTTCTCCTTCCCAACAGAAAATATTGGGAAAAGCACCCACAAAGCAGCATAAAAAGCCCTACTAGATGACTGCTGTACTTATGTGCCTCTCTTTAGGGAGAGAAGGAGTCAAACAACATGTGGCTTGTTAGCCAAGTTACTTGATAAACCATGAGAAGGTGCTTAGATAAAAACATTTGTGAAGCAGAATAATGGTGTGACTTCTGTTGGCTGAATGACCCAGCGCTGGAGTACAAAAGGAATAACTTAGAAAAAAGGGAGAAGACTCATGTCACAGATTTGACTTATGGCTTATGCTTTATAGGAAGCAGGAGGCTCCCCCAACGTCTATTTGAGGGAGAATGTAGCAAGAAATAAGCTGAAAAACCCCATGGTTCTCAAAAGCACATAGACATAGGACTTACAGGCACCGCAGGCTGCAGGGAATCTTCTGCTTTTGGGTACAGTGAGGTGTATTTGGAGTAATTTTACTGACTAATTTTCCTGGTTATAGCCATGTAATTCATGTGATAGTCTGTGCTTTTGAGAGAGCCTGAAAAAGAATGTTACAGAGCTTTGTAGGCAACTGCATTGAATGAGTTTCTTTGATGAATCTTTTATTTTTCATGGAAACAAAATAAAGTGATTCTAGGATGCCTGAGTTACAGCTGAGATGGTTTGTGTCCAGAAAGCAAATGTGTGCCCTTCTGGCACTGCTCAGAGAACATAACAAGTACTAAAGCTGAGAGTGTGCTCATTCTGCAGTTGAATGGAGCTGCATTGGGGAAAGCCAAGAGGGAGGTCTGGGGCAAAGCAGAGCAGTGGGATTCAGCTACAGGTAAATGCCAAGACAGACTCATCTAAATGGGGTGCTTTTAGCTTGACAGCAAGATCCCTCTGCTTGTTCATGAGATACACAGCTGCAAGAATTCATACACACGGTTTTGTGTTTCTACTCTTGTTCACCAGTCAGTTGCTTTCAGTAATAGAAGGGGAGTAGTGGCTTTCCTCCAGCCTACCATCTCAAACAGGGATGACTTTGGTGGTGTTCCACTGCTGGTGAAATAGGCGGTGTTTGACCTTGCTGAGTTTGTGACTAGAGACCATGGAAAGCTCTCAGAGGCAGTATCGGCTCTGTGATGCCCCTCTAACTCCATTTCTAAGACACTTCTGGTAGGTCCACTCAAATGTCAGGAGGAAAATGCTCACTTTGCCCAATATTTACACAGTAGCTGTTCAATTAGCTAAGGAGGGTGAACCCTGTGAAATAAGAAGTAAGAACTTGATGGTCCTTTCTTTTCCTCTTCTCCACATTCGTGTTACATCTGCTACATGGAATCACTGCTTTCCATCTCCTGTCTAAATATGCACAAACCCATCATGAGTTTTGTCCATCGCCATAGCCACATCCTGCAGGTGTGCACATCTGGGAAGCACAGCTGGAAGACAGCAAAGTATGTTCCTTTGGGTCAGTTAAGGTCTTTATTTGTTCAGATAAAGCTCCCCTCATGTGGGAAAATGAAGGTGTTAGGTGTTATGGAGCAGATGGAGTCTGTTAAAGCTTTTTGAGTGCAGGCACGACCACAGGAAGTGCAGGGTGAATTACCTAACATTGTGCATGGTGGTAGGAGGTCTATCTCAGATAGCCTGTGAGGGATCTCCCCTCTGTTGATGGCATGGCTGAAGTATCTTCACTGATCATGTTTAATTCTGGTCTGCACCACTGCCTGGAGAGTGATGTCAATTGTTTGTTGCCCTCTGCTCCTGTACTGTTATGGCTTGTGAAGTTGTGTTGATTAAATCTCCACCTTGCTAATGTCACTGTGGCAGTGGTACACTAGATTCCATAATCAATTCCCTTTTATGCTGTTATTTAAGCAGCACCCCTTGCAACATGATGTTCTGGTCCTTTCATGCTAAAGCAAAATATGGAAGATAAGGAGATTGGTAACAAAAATACTTAAAAAGTTTTGCCTTTAGAAGGTGCCTGTAAAATATCCCTGGAAGTCTCCTTGTATGTTGGCTTTGCGCTCTGAATAGATCTTCCAGAAGTCAGGGTAGCATACAAGAGCACACCAGGCCTATTTCTGCTCTGATTTTCTCTTAAGTCATTTGTAGCAGTTGAAAGTGACTGTAAAATTCTACCTTTGATGTGCACAGTATGGAGGTTTTCCTTTGGGAGTAAAGAAGAGTCTGTGCTACTCAGCACAGGCTGGAATAGCAGCATTTTATGCTCCTTACGCTCAGGTTTCAAACATCAATATAAAGTTATGAGGCCGTGGAGGAACAGGTTGCAAGTCCAAGACAGAAGAGGAAGGGGCTGAGCATGTCCCATGGGGTGGTTTGCATCTTCTACTAACTCAGTTGTTTGCAGGGATGCACTATGAATTTATTTAATGGAATGATACAGGTTAAAAATAGCCCTCCAAAAAGGACGTGGCAGAAGGGGAGGATTGCAAAGTACAGGAAGTTTTATTCTTTTCATTCCACAGATGCTATAAATCCGCAGGGAAGTCGGTTGCGTTTTTTCTTTTACCATCTTGTGCTGTTAAAAAATCATCAGCCACTGAACTGAAATGGTTTTGCAAGAGCCACTTCAGCAGGAACAATTTCTGACTGAGAACAATAAAAAACTGGTGGATGCCGGGTTGAATTCGTGTGTCAGCAGTTGGTGAATTCAACTTAAGAGCTGTAAATGGAACCAATCATCATTTCTTAATGAGATATATGAGAACAAAGAATCACAATGCTTGAGTAATCTGTCACATCTCTATCAATGCTGCTTAAGCAATTACTCCGTTTGTTCAATGGTTTGACAAGGTAACATGAAAAAATTGATTTACAAAGCAGATTAAATGTAAATATGCAGTGCTTTTTTCCCCATGAATGTCATTCTTAAAGGCTTATGTTTTTCTTCCTTACAATCCCTACCCAGTCATCTGTTTTCAGTGGTACTGCTTGGATGAAGCCCTACATGGCCCTCAGTGACGTTGTTCACCAGATCGTTTGTCATTTATCCATCTCTGGTTTAATGATACTGTCATCTGGACCTTGGTAAAAATGAATGATGCAGTGCTCTAATATACAGAGTATTTTTCAGTTCTAATGCTGTGTTTTTCCAGGGTCCTTAAAGCCTGGCCCTCAGTCCTTACTAACACTTAATATAAATATTCCTGAATTTTTTATTCCTTTGGCAGCAAATGTAGGAGAAACTTGGTATGAGTTCCCCAGCAGCTAAATAACGAGCATTGTACAGGGAGGTGATAGAGTCATCTACTTTAATACTAGACATCTCATCATGTTGCAGTGGACCGTGACTGGGATGGTCCATCCCTGTTTGTGGTGATGTGCATCTGAAGTAAACTACTGATAACAAAATACAGGGACCGTCAGAGTAGACACCGAATGCCATCTTCAGCAGCAGGTGTTCACTGGTCTGACCCTTTTCTTCCATAAATGAGTCCCAATACTTCAAATGTGTTCAAGTAGTATGGTGTAATGAAGCTGTGGCACAGAAGAGATTACATTTTTTCCCCCTATGAAGTGTTTGCACCTCTCATCTCCACGGGGAACTCAACGATATACTGTTTTTGTTCCCTGTCCAAATAACTCTGGGATTCCCTCAGTCCATTTGTGTTTTATATATTCTACCAGATGCCATCAATGTACCTGGCTGCATATCTCAGTATGCCTTTAACTTGTTATGGTGCCAGGTTCTTAACAGAGATGTCATAAACAGCTTTTAGGGAATTGTGAGTACTGTTCTTTTTATTTCAGACAGGGTGACAGGGTTCCCAGCAGCCTTTTAAATATATGTCATGGAAGAGAATAGTGTTTCTTAACTTATCATTGCCATATGACTCCCATTACTATAATTTCTGAGCAAATCACAGTCCTTGCAAAATCTGTGATACTGAAGACTCATATGCTTATATTTTTGCTACATTTATGCATGACATATGGACTTCCAATATCTGGTTACTCAGTTTCTGCTCAACATTTGTATTTTCTGGTGACTGTTGAAGAATCTGAATACGTACTCTTACTTCCTTATCTATTATTGGTGTTGTTACAGTCTGTATCTTGTGGTTTATTGGCTAACTGTCAAGTACTCATGGCTTCATTAAGAAACAGATGTACAGGTCTACACTTTGTTTTTGTAGCTGCACTTTTGACATACTGTAAATGTCCTTAATTGATTTTGTTCAGGATAATACCATCTGCTGGCATCTGTTTCTGCTGCGGCTTGTGCTGAATACTTGTGTGTACTGTGGTCTGTAAGGGACAAATTACAGAGTTTCAGCAAGGTATTAGATCAATTTATTTTTTTCTGAATTAAATGAGAGCAGAGTTTGAACATTGGATGACCTTATGCCTACATAATTTAATACCTAGATTAATGCAGCTTATTAAAAAATGTGTGTTTCAGGCGAGAATCAGGCCCTGTGTCCATGTTGGTCTCAATTTATTGTTCATGTGTCTGCAAACATACCTGAGCTTCCAGACTGGGATAAAAGTAGCCTTTGGGTTTATGTTCAGCTGCCCTTGATCATGGAGGGATGAGGAATAAACTTAGATCTGCCTGAAGCTTTGACATGAAACTCTGTCTAATGAACAGTCAAGATAAGTCATCTTAAGCATCATTTGCTGTATCTGTAAGGTTGATGGACTTTTTGTCAGCTTTTACCATAGCCAAGTGTGTTCTGATATGAAGCTTTTGGTAGCAAAAGTAGTACTGGACAGGCACTGGATGAGATGTCTCCAGGATGCAACTAGGAAAATACATGCTGTCTCCTGACAGTCCAGAACAAAATCATCCTTTTGGTGTAGCCTGTTGTTATGTTGGATTAAGTTCTTCCTCAGCTCTGCCCTTTTTATTAGATGGCATCAGCATCCATGGTAGATTTTATTGCAGTTGCAGTGTCTATGTCTGAACTGTGAAACTCAATAGAAATTCCATTTCCTGGCACTCTGTCTCTCGTCTCTGGTCATGACAAGCACAGGCAAGTGTCAAAGAGTATCTAGGTTGGGATTTATTTGTAATGGCCTAACTACTCCCAATAAAAATAGTGAGAGTTGGCCTTTGATGTCAATGAGACAGTGTTAAACCAATTTTGAGATGCTTATGAAGCCTTTACCTCTCTCTGTACCAAACACATGCAGCGGTGACGGCGAGGAGAAGTGGGGTCATGCAGGGAAATGTGACTCCTCCAAAGACAGGGAGATGGGTGTGCTTAGTTTTTTAATAGAAGTGGGTCAATGCTCTGAAATATATGATGTCCCAGCAGGGCTGAACCAACCATTGTCCTTGAACCAGGACTATCTTTGTGATACTTCATATGGGCAGGATTCAGTGGAAAATTTGAATACAGAGAGCCTTCCTGCCTGTACATGTGTATTAGAGCTCACATGAAGGTAACTGCAAAAAGCACAAGTTCCTCTTTTACCTTGCCAAACAGTTTCTTTATCTTAGTCCCTGCTGTTGCTATTCTCTCACTGTTGATACTGCCAGTATTGCTACCCCCATATTGGTACCTGCTCAGGAACTGGACTTTTTAAGCCGTGAGCTTTGGAGATGACACGGATTAGTGTTAGAGGCATTTATTGAGTGGAAGAGCACTAGGTAACAATTTGGGAGACCCGAGTTTTTGCTTCTGACTGTGCCATTGGCCTTTTTTGGGACCTTGAAAAAGTTGCAGCAATCACTAGCTTGTTTTCCCCATCTGTCAAACAGTCACTGACCTACTTTGTAATTCACTTTGAGATCTAACTGATAAAAGCTTGCTATGCAAGGTATTCAAAATGTACTGTATAAGGTGTGGTTTTGACGTGGTAATGTGGTAAAAACCTCCTCTGATGGATCTAAGTACGTTGGCACTTGGCTGCAATACTCACATTTTGAGGATGATGCTTTTTGTGGGGCATGCTTCTACCAGAACCTGCTCCATTTCCTAAAAATACCACTGACCGCAAGAAGATGTGGACAGTCCCATCTCAGAAACACTAGACATGGGACAGGAGAGTAAACCCTACTGAAATGCATTTTGTTTTCTGAAACTGCTGTATCTTTCAGTGTGCTGGGCATACCAGCGGGTCAGAAAGACCTTCTTTCAGCTCTCAACTCCAACCAGCTGATGGGTTCTCCAGTATTGGTTCAGCAGTGGATGGACATTAGGGAGACAACTGGAAGGAATGTTAAAGCTGTGAGGAAGTTTTCCCCTCCTGTGCTATGTAGGTTACAAGTGGAACTCAGAAAATAACAGTGGTTTTAGCATCACACTGCCAAGAGAATGGGATTTGCAGAGCAGTGGATAAGGATTTGTAATTCCCTTAAGAGCCCTGCGGTGATAAGATGATATGGTCTTGCCTGAAAGAATCATCTGTAGTGTTAGTGATGTGCTAGTTACTGGTAATTGTATTTATTTAACGTCTGACACTGTTTGTGCCTCTTAAGAATCAGTAACTGAAATCAGCATGGTGAGTAGCTCGGCTGGCCCTGAAGCAATAAGCTTTTTGAAACACCTTCAGTACATCATAAAAGCAATTGGAGGAATGTCTTCGTTTCCATGTCTGCATGGGACAAAAAGTGAGATGCAACAGGAATAGCATTGTGTTTCCACTCATCTCAGTGTTATTGTTTTAAGAAGCCTTTTTTGTAGGCAGAGTGCATTCATGTTATTCCTCTGATTGTAGAAAAAAAAGTAAAGCTAGTGCATAAATTGGAAAGTCAGCTTTCATTTAGGCTGCATGATTTAGATCTGCTGGTGAAGGCTGCTGCTCTAGAGCATTTGGCATTCATCAGAAAAAATCTCCAAGTCTAAACAGTTTTATTATGCAAAGTTATATGGTTGGAAGGTAAAACACTGTGTTTTATTCCACTTTGAAGAACGGTGCCAGCTGATGGATGTCCTGTCAAATTCCTCATAAGCTTGCAGGGAAGGTGAAGAGCTGTAGGTCTCACTCTTCAACCTGTGGCTGCTATAAGCAAGGAGTCCTGCAGGAAAAGGATGGCTGGCTGTGCCATGGGTAGGAGAGCATCTGTGCTCAAGAAGAAACCATGTGGGTATTCTCAGATGATGTGTTGCACAAAGTGCCAGTTAGGAAACCAGTGATATCTTCATGAATTAGGGTCCCAGTATTTGGATCTTTGCAGTCAGGGTTTATTAGCACAGCTTTGTACTACTTGCAAGACACTTCCACTGCTCCACACTAGCCAAGCGTACAATGGCTGTGCTTTTACATGGGTGTAGAAATTTTCCTGAAGTGAATTTTCCTTAGTGATTTAGGGAAAACCACTTTCTTGGTGGATATGGACTGCTGAAAGGTGACCAGGAACAGGTCTCCTGAGTGATTTTCTTCTGTATTTCTGTACATTGACACATCATGCAAGGGACCAGGTTTGTAATTCCACCCAGTTCATCGCAACAGCCATAAAAGCCCATGGTTTTGGGTAGGACACCTTCCTAGCTACTGCAGCTGGGATGGGAGCTGTGGATCAGACCTCAGCCCTGCCAGGACGTTAATGCCAACTGGAATCACTCCCAGCTTGCCCCAGTGGGGTAGCCCAAACCATGGGGACAGTGTTGCAGAAGCAGTCACATCTGGTGGGGATGCCTGGCCCTTGGTGTGCTGCACCCACCCAGCTCTGAGCTGTAATGGACATGAATCACAGCCCTTTTAAGCCATTTTGTAAAACATCACCACACAAGTATCTTGGCAGAGTGATAGGGAAAAAACTATTTAGCTTAGCACGCTGTTAATGCACCATAAATATTTTCTGGATTCCATAAAAGCTGCAATAAGGAAAAGCCAGCCTTCATGAAATGCCCTTTAAAATGCAATAAGAAAACTCAGTATATTAATAGGTTCCTATTTAATCAAGCAATTCTTTAAAATTAAAATAAACTCTGAATGCTCCTCCACCACAGGCAAAGGAAATGTGTTGTTTTGATTTTTGGATAGCTCTAGCTTTTCTGGGAAGAGGACTCTAGCAGAAAGAATAACCCAAGACAATAAATTTGGCCTTGAATGAAAACAATTTCTTGCATGTAAATTGGGTTTATTCTCATCTGAGGCTGTGCTTTGGGTGGGCTGTATAAAACTTGGTGGTCTTTCAAAACCCTGAGGAAATACAAGAAAGGACATGTTATCTTGTGCATTGCTGCATCTGCAGAGATGATGAAAAGTACTGCTTTTTCAGACAAATTCCCAGGAATTGCTGTTGTTCTAAAGGCAGTAAAAAGGCTGGGTAGGATTCACTGCCTCTAAAGGTCTGGGTGCATTTACCTAGATTTAGGCATTCAGTGTCATTTGGAATGTGCCAGGGTATATGAAACAGCCACGTGAAGCCATTAGGGGTGACACTGGGTGTGCTGGAGATGCCCCTGTGGGAGCTGAAAGCTGGAAGAGCAGAGAAGGTCCTAAATGGGATTAAATGGCACATAGGGATTGTATACGTACAGGTAGCTCTGTAGCATCCCTGGACACTGATGGTTGGAAAAGCACAGTCCTGCATGACCAAGGTGTCTGGTGGAAACACCTGCTCATCTGAAACCGGACCAGGATTGACATAGACCAAGAGTGGTTGCTCAAGGCCAGGTTGGACAGGGCTTTGAGCAACCTGGTTTAGTGAGAGGTATGGCAGAGGGTTGGAACTGGATGATTTAAAGTCCTTTCTAACCCATACCATTCTGTGATTCTAAGAGGTCTTGCATCAGGGTGGGGGAGCTGATCCTGCTGGTTTGAGGACTGAGTTGGGGGATTGCTGTTTGCAATACAAACACTGTCATAAGGGTTTGTTCCTGCTGGTTCACAGTCTTACGTGAGACTAAACATTTAATAGCTCTGGTGCTCAGTTGCAGTTGATTATTTGATCTGAAATTAGACCAAAGGTACCTCAGGCTGGGCCATATTGGTCGCAAGCCAGAAAATGTAGGTATGTGATTTGTCTGTATTCACCTGTGACAAAACTGGTTGTGTTTCATGTTTCTATCTTGCAGCACGTTGCTGGGACTATTGCTAGGCAATTAAATTCACGGCACTTTAGCTTGTGTAGGATTGGGCCTGGGGATTGGATGGGTGTAATAGCTTCTTCTTTGTCAGATTGAGTCCTTCTACTGCATGTAAAATCTTCCATTAAACGTTTAACACCGGCAAAAGTAAAAATTAGTTTGGTTTGGTCTGGTTTTATTCTCTGCATTTTTCTTTGCTTCATTTGCCAGATTTCCAGTTGTCTCTGGAAGCTTAAAACAACCTTTTTCAGTCCTGCAAGGGTGGCAGTAGCAATGTTCTCCCTCCCTTGATTTGGCACAAATAAAACATTCCTTTAATGTTGGTCATTTGCAAGTAAGCTCTTGCAAAGAAAAAGTAAAACCACACTGATCCCTGCTTGTACCACTTGGGCTATTTTCCTGAAAAACTTCTGCTGTGAGAGTCTCATATCAGGTTTGTATCCCAGTGGGAAACCTGTGTGATCCCCTGCTTCTGCTCTGCAAAAGCAGCATCCGCCATAATTAAACATTAACTGTACCTTTGCTTGAAAATATCTGTCATCATTACTCTTTGCAGCTGTCAGGTATGTTTTTTGTGTGTACACTGATTATAAGCTTTTAAAGCACATGCCCAGTCTTTATCTCAGTTGGCATTTACACTGAAGGGTGATTTGGATCCTGCCATTTCACATCAGTGCGGCCAGTCTGCTTGGAATGACTTCTGGGTCATTATGCAGAAAACCAGGAATTTGCAGAAAACTCCAGTTCTGTAGTGAGGCTTCCTTCAGCCCCGTTTTCTGTCTGGGCCATCCTCCAGCTGGCCAAATCTCCCTCCTTCTGCAGCGAGGGGATGGACAAATGCAGGAGTGATGGCTGGGTTTGGTCACTTGGTGCTCTGTCGTCTTTGAAGTTCTGTTACTCTTGTTCCTCTCTTGCATGAAGCCTTGCTGTGCTGATATTGTGCTACCTGGGGCTTGTGGAGAATTGGGGGCCAGAGGGTGAGAACATACAAGATTTGGAAGAACAAGGCCCTGAACCCCCAACTTGAGCCAAATAAAATTAGAGGGGAGTGGGAGAGTAGGGGAAATGCGAGTCATAGCTGGATGTGCTGAGTTTAAATTGCTTCTTAGGAAAATTACTGTGCAAAATGGTTTTGTGGCCTGAAAAAAGAAAAGGAAAAAAGGGAAAAATAAAAACAAAAAGAAGAATGAAAAAAAGGAAAAAAAGAAATAAAAAAGGGAAAAAAAAAACCCAAAACCCACCCCGAAAACCAAAACAACATCAAAAAGGAGAAGTTTGATCATTCTTGGGTTACAGAAAAGTGAGAAGCACTGCTCATCATCCTCATTTCCAGTGCTGTGCGAGCTTTGACCATGTCATTAGATGGTTTCCAGCTCGGGGCTGGCCAGTGTCCAGCTGGCGGGTGCACTGCTGACGGCTCTCCTGTCTGTCTGTGTAGATACACTGCACTCCTTGCTTTGCAGCACAGCCTGCTCTGTGAGCAAGGGAAAAAAGCCATTCTGAAAGATTAGAGGAGAAGCTCTCCCAAAACAGCATTTGAACCTTGTATCAGAGGCTGTGATCATGAATCCTTGGGTCTTTCTCTCCATAGGCCAAGCTTGGCCTCCCTCAGAGTGTTTCTGTGGGGAGGTTTAATTCCCATAGCGTGGGGCTGGGAATGGGAACAGCTCAGACACGTGGATCTTTTAAGCAGTAGCAGCTGAAACAAAGAAATTAAGTTATTTTCCAGATTCAACAGTAACAGCTGAGTACATTCCATACCTTCTGGTCCCCTAAGTAGGAAAATTTCCTTTAAGTCTGGGAAACTTGCACAGTGCAAGTGTCATTCTGTACACCGTGGGGAATTTACAGCGATTTAAGTCAAAAGCGGAGGCTGGTGGTGAAGTGATGCTGTTGAAGGCTTCTATAACATTTAACAAGGCAGACATGAAGGAACAAACTGGTTTTACGTACGTGATGGGATTAGAGGTGGCAAAATCCACCCTGCTTCTGGCTCTCATAAAATTAGTGAGCGACATGGGAAGAAGATGGGATCTGTGTGTATCTCCTGCGCGGCAGTCTGTAGAAAACACCAGCTGAGTAATTTCCACCATCCGTCAGTGCTTGTTTCTTGCCATATTTTGTATTTCTTTCCTGCACAGCTGTGCTGAGCTCTTGTGGGTTGGGGGCCAGCCCTTCTGCAGTGATTTGCTGTGCATCTCCTCTTGAACCAGGAGGCAGCCCTCGGGAGGGCAGATGCCTTGTTCTGTAGCGTGAGAGCCAGAAATGTGCTGTTTTTCTGAGGGTTTGATGTTTAACCTGACCAGCAACAGCAGCAATTAAATTATCTTCTCAAGGAGAAGGCAGTTTCGTGCACCAGCCGTGGTGCAAAGAGCAGCTGTGACTGCCTGACCCCTAGACAACTTAGCTGCAGTGCCTGTGCTGAGAAGTCAGATCTAGTTCATCTGGATCTGGTTGTAGGCTCAGTTTAATTAATCTTTAATCTTTTTTAAATTGATTGTTTTGTGGGAAAAATAATATTCCCTGCTGCATTTTTGTTTCCATTAGCTAGCTGGGGGAAAAAAAAAAGAAATTAGGTGGATTCAGATGGTTTTCACTTTTAGATCTTTATTAAAAATCCTCCAGTCTATCAGGCATGAATTAGGAAGCTGTGAATGTCCCCTCATTTTGATGATCCTAATGTGACATATCCTGCAAAAGGAGAAGCAATAATGGAAATGAAAGTTTGCTTTACAGCCCAGTAAATGAAGAGAGATGACTACAACTCAGAACAGCTCTATCCCTGGAAGGCCCTTAACAGACCGAGTAAAACGAGTTAAAGCACTACTATTTCCATCTGGGATGTGTGTGCACGCACTCGGCTGTGCTGAGAATATCCTCTGCACCTGGGGTGTGATGGATTTACTACACTTGTCTGGATCTGGGGTTTCACGTAGATGAAATTGTACATTTTTATTCTGTTATTTCATGTTTGCATGTGAACTTTGGGATTTTGGATATCCCAAAGTCTTGTGCAAATCCCCAGCTCTGTCTTCTTGCACTTAGACAAAATTTCCAGAGAGAAAAAAGGATATCTGTGGGGAAACTCAGGGGGGAAATAACCTAAAACCGGAGCAGGAATCAATGAATTTGAGCCAGGTGGATGTTTTTTTGTTAAGTTTTGGTCCAGTTAAAATTGGGTTTAAAGTAAAATATTTCACCTGGTTTGCTTAATCTTTTCATTTTTAAACCTTTTTTAAACATTTTTAAACCTTTTTGAGTGCTGCAGAATGAGAATGTTGCTTTGAAAAGGGAAAATTTTGTGGATTATTCTTTTGAACAACTAATCTTTTTCCCAAAGCTGAAACTAGTTCTCTTGGCCTCCAAACTCGATGGTCTAATGAATCCAGTAGTCATTATTTTTTTTTTTACCTTTCAACTGGTTTGTATTTATTTTTTTCCATCTGAGAGTTGAGGATAAAGTACAGAATATTCCTCTTTTCAAAACTGTTCTGAATTCCACTTTAAGATGATCCTGGGCAAGTGCTGTGTTCACTGCAAGGAGGGATTCTGCAGGACAGCTGCTCGCTATGGACATTTGATTGCGATTTGTGTTAAGTTTCCATTTCTAGGTAACTTGCAAAAGGTTGGTAGATGATTAGCAGATCTTTTGAATAATAAATAAAATAGCCAGGTGGACGTTATGTCAACATTGTGCTATCAGCAGCCAGCTACAGCTGCCTGTAATCCCTCTTATTGTTGCTTGTGTTGCCATTAATAAAACGTATTGGCCAGACATACTGGCCAGCTCTCCCAGTTCCTCTTGGCCATTTAATTGCAGGAATCAGAGTTTGGCCTTCACCCATGTCTTCAGCTAATCTGCTACCCTGCTCTTCCAGCCTGGGTATTCAGATCTGCTTTTTCATGCCATGCTTTCTCACTTAAGCTATTTAGGTGGAGTTAGAGTCTGAAAGATGTGTTCATTCATGTGCTGGCTGAGAGATGTCACCC
Source organism: Bolborhynchus lineola (assembly GCA_025448015.1). Classification (NCBI taxonomy): domain Eukaryota; kingdom Metazoa; phylum Chordata; class Aves; order Psittaciformes; family Psittacidae; genus Bolborhynchus; species Bolborhynchus lineola. Next base: position 29,582 of record JAOEHX010052523.1, read on the forward strand.
ATTTCTGTCCTCCCATGGGTAGAGTATGGAGGTTACCTGCATCAATAGGAATATGAATGTGCTATGGGGTTGATCTTCCATCCTGAGAAGCTGGCAAGGACCACTTTTCCCTGTGTGACCACTTACACCTTGTAGTACATGTGAGTGTAGTGAAGCAGGTCTCTGCCCTCTGTGGTTCATGCCACCTGCAGCTCACATAAATGGCCCAAGGCAAGTAGATGTTTCCATACTGACAGGGATATGTATATCCAGGCATAAAGGGATGAATTTATTCTCTCGTCTATATCTAGAGGGTCTACACCTCTGCAACACATGGGTAAATTTGAAATCCAGACTGCAGTTTATGGCTAACCATCTACTTTTGTGGCACTGCTGGAGCCTCATGTCCCCATGGAGCACCCATCGAGCCATGCAAGTATGACTCCTCCATTACAGCCTGAGAGAAAGCATTAAGGAGCTGTAGGACATGGCTGTCTTCCACAGTTCCCTTTTGAAGGCTGGTCCGGGCTGGATTTTTGGTGGGAAATGAAGCAAAGAGGCAAGAAGGACCTTAGGATGCTGCAGAGAGCTTTTATTCCCCAGTCAGTGAATGTTTCCTTCACCCAGCACACCCAGACTTTGCACAAGCATCTCCCAACCTAGTATGTGGCTCTCATCTTGAGCATCAAGACCTCTGACATGAGGGTTAATCCTTCCCTGCCAGAGGCCAGGAGTGCTGGTGGCTGCTCCTGGTACCCCCATTCAGACCTCCCTGGGGAAGACAACATGGCCAGGAGCCAGCATGAGGGTTGTGACAGCTAAAGATAAAAGCTCAAAAGTTCACAGTGGAAAAAGGAGTTCTTGCATGACTAAGGGCTGTCTGCCGCCCATAGTTTCCTATCGTGATAACTGCAGGGTGGTCTTATCTGGGCCAGAGATGGAGGAGGAGATGCAGGGGAATGTAGGGACCATGACATCATTGTATTTTCTTTCTGTGTGTTGCTTAGAGCATGTGGCTATGTTTATCTGAAAACCTCATCATACCCAATGTAATTTGAGCTTAGTTTTAAGGATTTAGCGTGTTTGGGAAGCCACATATTAAGAATACAATTTATCCGTGTAATGTTTTCCTATTTTCGTGGGACAGACAAAAAATGTTGGTGCAGGAGCTTCATGTTGAGGGAATAATTCAAATTAATGGAACTATAATTCAAATTAATATAAAAAAGTCTTTTTTGTCAGCAGTACAAACATACCAGCTAAGAGGGTGTGCCATAGCACTTTTTAAGTTCCAGACCTGCATGGGTCCCAAGGAATTTTAATCTCCTGTTAGATTCAGAAGGGATTTTATGAGCCTGTGCTTGCTATTCTGGATACACGATGGGGTCTCAGCTGCTCCCTGTGCCAGAGCATGGCTGCATTTCAGATTGGATAGACATGATCAAGGAGATAATAGGGTGTTGAGTTTAGAGTTGCCTGGGAAACACTTGTGAGGAGCACTGAGAGCTGTGCACCGCCAGCCTTGCTGCTGCAAGAGGGACAAATCCTGCTCTTGATTGCCCAGGCAGAACTTGGGCTGGTTTCCAAACCACGAGTATCTAATCTCACTGTGGCTTATTGACTTTAATGGAATTTATTCTTTTATTTTTTACAATGGTGTAAGTGAAAGCAGAATTTGGCCAGACGCCACTATAGTTCTGCATTGCAAACAGTCAGTGAAATGTGCAGGAGCAAACCCACTGCAGCGCAATTTCAAGTTTTGTGATACCCAAACCCACAGTTACAGATCCAGGTTTCTCATTTTCCAGGACAACTAAAAGGGAGTCATCCCTCCGCAGTGTGGACTCAGCCTGCAGGGCCATGTGTAGAAACAGAGTCTGGGGCCTTATTCCCAATTCTCATTCTTGCTTTCATACCAGCCGTTTCCCCATCCTGAGTTGATAAGATATGTTGCATTGTCAAGCGCTTCTTGACGAGACACATGCTTATTCTATCCAGGATGATAAAAACCAAATGAGAAGGAACGGACAAAGCTGTCATTCCTGTGCAAAAGGTCAGAGTGTGACCACTGGCTCGTGGTGACACATTCTGACTCCAGCAGCAGAGGCAGAAAGGCATTAGCTGTGGTCTTTAGCAAGATAAGATTTTCTCCCTGCTGACACCCTCTTAATTTTCCTCTTTTTCATAGAACTGTAAAATGGTTTGGGTTGGAAAGGACTTTAAGATCACCCAGTTCCAACCCCCTGATAGGGGTGTGTATGTGGGTTTAACACAGATCAAAGAGGTTTAAAGATGTAATGGAGTTGTGCTTGTAGTTGTAGTAGGAAAGAAGCTATATATATATGCACGAGGAAGTGAGAGAGGAGGGGAAGGTGAGGACCTGACTATGCGCATAATTTCCTAATGATTTCTGTTGCTATTTATAGTAGATTTATTTTGATATTTATGTATTAATTGCATTTCCACTGCGGTCCCAGTAGCACTGTCTCTCCTCTTTCTTTGTTCCTGGCGGTACCCTCCACCAAATGCTGTGGAGGGAGGCATAGAAAGCAGATGTGCGGATTATGATCCCTCCCTGACATACCTTACTGCAGGTGCTTTTGATTGCTTATGCTTGGAAGACTGGCTTAAACCCTGAATGTGACTTTTAATATGCATTCAAAAGATGTTTAATCATTAGCTATTAACTCCTCCTAGTCTTGTTCTCTGTATGAATGCCCAGTAGTATCATACTGTACTGTCAGTTAGGACATATATTTTGTTAGTTTATGCTTTATATTTGATCTAATTAGTTCTAATCCAGCAGATGCTGTTAGCTGATTAGTGCTTTTAACTTGGACATGGTCTCCCTCTCTTACTGCAAATAAAATGTGTTTATAATCACTGAACATATTGCAATCCACACATACATGTACAACACCGATGTGCTTTTTCTGGGTGCCTGGCACATGGGAGGCACCTATAAGAGTGGGCCTTGGCTGCTCCTTGGGCTGCGTTTAAATAGTAGCCGTGCACTTGGAAGAGATTTCCTTTATTTGGCTGTCTCTGCTCTTTCATACTGTTCCAATTTGTTTTCAACACAGCCTGAATGTAATTGAATGGTATCTTTTATTTCTATGTAAAAAAATGTCTGGTTTACATGCCTCCTGAGGATTAGGCAGTGAATTAAAAGCAAGTGGTTTTAGAAAATCACAAGTAATACTTTAACCTTCCTTCCCACTGAAATCAGTGAATGATTCTCTAAATAAGCAGGTTTTCTGTCATATACATTGGGCTGGGATGAGACAAGAATCCTTCCATCAGCTAGCCCCCTCCAGACTGTGTTTGGACCCTCGTGGCATGTGAAAGTTTTTGTGTCTTTACCAGCAGCAGAATTCGTCCTCCCTAGTGGTGGGGAGCTGCTGAATTACTTCACACATGGGTCGCCAAGTCATCTGGGCTGGTTTTATTTGAAGTTGCATAAAGAGTTTAGAGCAAGACTATTCCTCTGTGGCTCTTTGACTATTTTTAGTTAATCTCTGTGACTTCCCTACAGCTCTATTCCTCCTAATGCAGCTTATACTAATAGGCAGAGACATTCACTGGGGACATTAATGACTTGTCTGTTGAGGTCTGTCACTTGCTGGTGACTTATATAGTCAGGTTGTTGGTTTTCTCCCTGGAGCACTTCAAGGTCCTTTATCTGAGCCTCCCTCTTGTCTCTTTGGGATTGCTATAGAGATTTTAGTTGCAGGTACACTTCATGGAACATGAAGTATTCTGCATAGTTTGATAGAGTGTTTATCTCCTCATGCTTGCGTTGTAGAGCCACTTGTTGAGCAGAAGTGAAAACAAACCTTGCTGCTCTGTTATCCAAGGACTCTGTTAGGAGAGAACCAAGCAGATCTTGTATTGTGAGGGTTTAAATCTGTATGGATTATGTGATGGGTGACAAAAATACTGTGAGGAGGAGAGGTGCTGACAGTTCGGATGATGTAAGTATTGTAGCTCCTGTGTTACTGCATTTCTCTTAAAGGGTCTGTCAACAGTGCCCAGACTTTTGGATGATTTCCCTTCAGTCAGGTTTTCCTTTTACATTAACCATCACAACATGCAATTGGGAGAGCATCTTGCGAAGAGCTGGAGGATGCTGTACCTCACCCTTAAATGTTCTGGATTTTCTGAACGGATAATGCTGATTTTGCTTTTATTTTAAATGGAGAATGCCTGTCGGAGAGGTTTCCTTTGTGTTAGACAGAATTCAGGCACTTGGTAGATGCTACATAAAATTGTCATGGATGAGCAGACTACTACACAGAATATCTGTTTTCAGTCTTTGTTGCCACAGTAACTTACCGTCCTGCTTCCCAGTTAACACTGCTTAATTTGACTGCTAAGACCAAGCTTTCGAAGAGACACTTTCAGCTGTGCTTATGGGTTGAAACTGGGAGGCAGTTGATGAGAGCTTTACCTGTCATCCGACTCAGCGAGCAGATACTCAGCTCGTGGTCTATTACTACGCTGTATTTTACAACTCTTTAAACCTATAGCAAGGCCAGGTCTCTGCTTTCTGGCTCAGATACTCAGATTAAGTGGCTTCACTGATGATTCAGCTTTTCTGTGTATTCTGTGTTATCTATTCAAGTTGTAGCTGGATGTATCATGGTAGCACAAATCGTGTACCTAGTTTGTGTCATGGGTGGTCTACTTTTCTTCTCATCCTGGAAAGACAGCAGAAAAAAAGTTGAACTGATGTAGAATTGATAGAAATGGAGTACAGAGCTATTGTCTTATACAGCATTTGGCAGCTAAAAATGTAGAGTAATATGCCCACTGTAAATTGTCTTCCTTATTGAATAAGTAGGTTAAGTAGTAATAATGATTTCAAGTCTGCCTGACCTTTAGGGAAATTTGAATATGAATCCAAAACTGACTTTGAATTAGACAGTATAGCTCTTCTGTTGGATCTAAATGTGAATCCAGAGCTAAGCCTTGGGACTTCAGTCCTCTATCTAACCATTATGGTTCCTGAGAGAAGAAAGAGTATAATAATAGAAGAAATAGCTGCATGAGAAACCTGGAGTGTTGTAATTACAGGGCCAGAGGGGTGAAAAGGGGAGGTTGGTATGGCATTTTGCCTTGCTGCAGGAGGCTTCTGAGAGCAGGATGCTCTGCTGCTGTGGAGGGATTTCATCTCTCAGGTATCACCTCCCCTCCATGTGAATGTCTTCTTGTACCAGCAATGCTCTGATAGCAGAGAGGATCTCCCAGGCTTGGGAGAAGGAAGTGTTGGCAGTGGCGGATGGAGCTACCAGATGTAGAGGGAGCTGGTGTTTGGGTGTGCTCTGCTGGCTGCAGGGTAGGAGCAGATAGTGCTGGTCCTGGCGACCACCATGAGAAGGATGTACTATGGGATAAATTCAGGTTACTCTGAGGGGAACTGAAGTCCAGGATCTCCATGGTAGCACTGTCTGAGATACTGCCAATGCCACAGATGAGTCTGGAGAGGTGGGCAGAGGTCTGCAGTCTTGGTGCTTGGACAAGATGGTGCAGTCAGGGATGCTCCTTGGGTCTTTAGGAACTGGAGAACTTCTGGGGACAGGAAGAACTTGTAGGTGGCTCATGTCTGTCTTTGTCAAAACAGATTAAGATTTGGAGCAAGGCTGCTGACACTGAAAAATAAAAGGGTTCTAGAGGAGCATTCAAACTGGGAGCTGGAAGTGCCTTGTTTGGACTTCTGCAGCCTGTGAGCTGGATGTGTTGATGCTCAGTGCACATTTGAAAAATCTGAGGGCTGCACACAGCAAAACTAAATGGGGAAGACAAACCAGACTGCCTGCAAAGCAGTTGAGTGACATGCACAGAAGTAGGTGCTGGATTGAAGATAAGTTCTGGAAGCTTATAAAAATAAGGTAGTGGAAGCAGAGGGCTTAGTGTCAAGAGACAGCCATGGTATAGCAGGTTCCCCAGGGACCTGATGGAGAGGAAATAATTTGAAGGATGCAGTGTTGCCAAGCTACCAGCTTTATAGGAGTGCTGGAGTAGGATGTATAGGCGGAAGAGTGACAGTGCAAGTGAAGGGTAATACAAAGTGCAGCAGTGTAGAAGTGTTACAGGAAAAGAGAAGCACTATAGTATCCTTGTGGGTGGAAATCCTAACTCTAATAGTAAGTGTAGTACTAGGATTGTACTACTGACTCCCCTTTTTCCCCACCCAGGAAATACTAAGTGAGATTAAAGAAGCTGCAAATTTAGGACAGGTATTAATAGCAGGAGATTTTAACTTTCCATACACAAATTGGGTCAATGGCTTATCAGGATGAGATATAGTGAGAAAGTTTTTTATGGATTAAATAGTTGCTTCCTAGAACAATTAATCCCAGATCCTGTAAGAAAAGATGCTATTCTGGATTTGGCCTGGAATGGTGCACAGGACCTGGTCCAAGAGGCATTAGAGACAGAGCTCACTGGTAGTGAGTGCAACACAATTAGATTTAATGTCACAGCAGGAAAAAGCAGGGCACATAAATCCCATATGTGGGTATTTGGTTTCAGGAGAGGGACAAGATAAATATGAGGAAGACCAAAGGAGCAGTTCAAAAAAGTAAGAAAGCTGCATACATCCTGGAGGCTGTTAATAATACTGTGTTAGAAGCTAAGATAAAACATGTGCTGCATCAAAACCAAAGTTGTCCCCCAGATCCTGTGCAGGCTCAGTAGAGAATTTAAACAGCCTGTAACAGGAGATGGCTGGCATCTGAGAAATGGAAAGCTTGTTCAAATGAAGAGAATGGGAAAGCCTGTAAAATATGGCAGGTCAAATGTAAATGGAGAATGGGATTTGCAGATGAAGCTGAGCTCCTTTGGGTAGTCAGATGCCACTTCGATGGTGAGGAGCTCCAGGAAGACCTCGTAAAAATGACTGAGTGTCAGAAAGGGGACAAATGAGCTTCACTGTAGATTTATGTAAGGTAATCCAGCAAGGGAGAATTAAACCATGCCTTGCATGATGCTGAACTCAAGAACTGGGTGTTATAGCTTGGAGAAGAGATCTTAGAGTCATGGTTTGCAGTTGTTTGGAATTGCCCTTTCCAAGTGCCTTGATGTCCAAAGAAGCAAACAACCTCCTATGTGTGGTCAGGGAGGGCACTGAGCACAAATGTTATATTGCTGCTATAGGAAGGGTTGGTGTACCCTTGTCAGGCTTGGTGTACCCATGCCAGGGCAATGCTGTGTGCAGATCAAGATGTAGCTAGAGAAGGTCCAGAGAAGGGCAGCTAAAATGACTGAAAGGATAGAGCAGCTCCTTAAGAGAGGGGACTGCAGGGGCTGGACATTCAAGCAAAGGGAGAGGGCAGCCTGGGGCTATGTTGAAACTAGCAGGCAGTTAGATTAATATCCAGTGATTTTAATTCAACTGAAAGGGAATTATCCAGCTGAAGTAAGGAAGAAAAGAAAGTAATCCAGTGTCATGGGTTCAGCAGTAGCAGTCATTTTTCTCCTTCTCAGTAGCTGGTGCAGGGCTGTGGTTTTGACTTTCGGCCTGGGAACAGCACTGATAACACCAATGTTTTTAGTTATGGCTTAGTGATGTTTGGT